>CM040437.1:59394792-59585103 GCA_022702705.1 Papilionanthe hookeriana x Papilionanthe teres
TTAATCACTAATACTTGTAGGATAAGTTTGCATGGCAACATAATCTATTTCCAGGATGCTTATATTTTGGTGTTTGATGGGAATTGTTCTGTAAGCATGTGTAATGCTATTATGATATATATATATATATATATATATATATATATATATATATATATATATATATATATATATATATATATATATATATATATTTAATTATATAGTCCATGCACTCCCATAAGATTAAACATTTATTTAACACCTTTATTTGCTATTATTATTATTATAGTAAGAAAAAAAATCAATTTAATTTATAATAGGTTTGTATAGTTCTAATTGAGTATCAAATAATTCATAATATACATAAGATTTATATTATCATAACTTTTTTTAACCTCCAACAAGGGTGCATATAAATATATATATTTAGTTGGCAAATATTATTAACATAGTATTATCCTAAGCTATTATTTATTTATTATATCACTTAATTGCATCGTTTTTTTTTATTACATTTTGAACTGCATTGTGTTTGATCGAGTCGAGTTTGAGTTGGGAAGAATTTTGAAGCGAAAATTCAACTCAATTTGCTTTATATAGGATGTTACCCAACTTTTAAACTTTTTATATGTTAAGAGCTCTAGCATTTTTTTTTTCAAAAGCCAAACAACTCTCTGTTATCTTATTCTTGTTTCCATGAAATTTTAATGGGGGGCAAATGGTAAGAATGACATAGCCATTATTGTAGTATATCACATTTGTCAAGTGGTACCAACATCAATGGAGGTGAAGGTATATTATTGAGCTCCTTTAAAACACGTTTCGACAGTTTATCTGAAAACACAATTGAGTTTTTGTACTAAACGTAGGCCGCGGGTTGAACCCCGTGGTTGACCCGCGGGTCGCGTTTCAGGATAAGTTGTTTATCGTGAAACGCACAAGCTGCTCCAAACGCACCCTTAGTTGTTTGAATATATAAATAAAGTTTAAAAAAAGTATAATTTTTATTTAATTGATCATTGCATTAGATGTATATAACAATATTAATTCTAATTCTATTAACTTTTCCTGAAAACACTTTCCAACATGACTTATTATTAAATATAAAATAGTGAAAATGAAATCATCACTTCCAAAATTTATTTATTTATTTTTTTACAAGTAACCAAATGAGCCACAAGGAGAAGAAAGCACAACTTTGCAATATTTATTATGCAAGGATAATAAATAATGACATGCTCAATAAAGGGTCAAGCAAGTAAACTTATTCATATATTTTTTTCCTAATTAGCTATTTTCCTTTGAAGAGAATGAGCATTGATATGATCTTAAGTCTCACAAAAATAATAAAAATTAAAAAAAAAAAATGAATTTGTAATTGTTTTGGGTGGCTAATCACCACTTCTTTATTAATTGTTTTTTTTTTCAAATTAACAACCAACATTACTATGTATTATTAGCATGATATCATCAAAACCAAGTCGTAGTTTAAGGGACTAAATTATTAAGGTTGTGCATGGAAAAAAATAGTCATGCTACTCAAACTCAAACATGGGTATTATAAGTGTTAGAATCAACATTACTTGTTACACTATATAATATAGATAGTTAAATTTTTTTTTTTTTAAGTGATTCATTGTAGAATACTAAGAAGTGGTGGGTCAATATTACATAGTATTATTAAGGCACATGGTATGAATATGATATTGACAATATAGTGGTTTGATAAGAAAAAAAAATAGTGTTTTTTTCTAGTTCTTAAATTTAAATGCTTGATTATAATATCATATTTGTAATTTAAGAGTGAGACAAAGAATACATATACACAAATGCAAGTTGTGTGTTGTGTATTTCTATTTTTTCTACGAACTTCATTTAATGTAATCTTCAATCTCTTCCTTCTTCAAATTAAAACTTAATCTCTTTTATTTGATGGAGCAATCTATTAGAGTTGTAACTATGAGTTACTATAATTGCAATAAGATTGATATGATTGTTACTAACTTATCCTATGCAAAGTGTGATTTCTTGACAATAGCTAATGTTTTATTATTCAACTGCATGATGATAATCATTTCAATAAGGTGGAGCAATAGACTCCCACACTATCACCGATCTTGTTTATTTCAGAAATCATGGCTCAACACTAGCAAAATACAATTATCATTAAATGAGGCACCATCTTAATTCATATGCAAGAAGAATTGCAATATTCAAAGAGAATGAGGATTCATAACAAAATTGAGTATGATAATATTAGGGCTCATGCTATTAATTGTGAGTCAAATTTTATTAGCCAAAATATATTGAAGATTGTAATACTTTAAATTATTACCAATGTTGACTTATTCTAAATCTAATCCTTAACATTTCCATTATGATATATTAATGAGACAATTTGCATTTTTGTGTAAAACATAATACTTATAGGAAAAGAATTTATGTCAAAGTCCGTCATGATGATGCTAGGATCCAATTTTGTTAGCTAAATGTTTTTTTTTTAAATAGTGATAGTAAGCATGCTTGATCCATTAATGATCAAGCGTTTTGCCTATTATTTTATAGGGTTAATGTAAAATAAAATAATTTTTTTTTATCAAATCAGATTTCTCTATTCTTTTTGAATCTTTAATCTTTGTGCAAAACATTGGACAAACCTTTGCATGATAATCGTATAATTCATGAGTTTGCTTTCAAATCCATTGCCTCACAAGCGATTTGAAGGGATGGGTCTCACAATAGTGAATTTGTAAAATAGAGTAGGCATTTTTGACATAGTATAAATAAGGATATATTTAAGATAAATGTGCCATGTAGGAAGTAATATGCAAAGCTTTGTACATTCACAAGAACTTGGCAATTTCACAAGAGCATCCTTTAGATAGATTTATCAATACCAATGAGTTATCCTATTGGATGCATCTTTTATTCATGAAACCCAAATTTATAGGTCTATTTCTTAAGAAACTATTATGAAATGATCCAATTATACATGAATGTTACAAGAAAAGTTTAGTTGTAACCTATGCACTTAAATAAGTTTAGACTCTGATAGTCATCACTTTCTTAATGCCACTTATTTCATGTTGGAAAATTTTGAAAGATCTCTTCATTTTTTAAAAAAATACATGTAAAATCATATTTCCCACATTTCTAATGTCATGCCTTAGGTTTTTTTCATTCATTTACCTTTTTCACAACTCAAATTATCTCCCCTTCCCTCTTCCTCAATCCTCAACCTTCTCTGATATTCCTCCCAAATTGGTCTCATATTCCATTATCTACGCACCTCCCTCATTGCTTACATCAAGCATCTTCAACATCATCATTCTTTACATGATTCTTAACCCATTATCAACAATAGCATTCCTCCCTACCTACTCATATTTTCTTTCGCCTTGCATCACCCAGCTCGAATCATGAAGAAATAGCTTTGAACTTTGCGTTCCTTATCTAGCAAATTTTCCTAGTGATTTCCACACCATAGCTCAAAAACTTCTGTTAAACTACCCTCAAATGCATATTCTAGTAGATAATTTTTTTTTTTAAATTTTGAACACAATTTTCATTTCATCAATCAGAAATAATAAGGCCGTTCAAGTTTTCAGAAAACAAAATTTCTTTTAAAGGATTCTACAAATCATAGGTAAAATTAATCAGAGACAGAAAATATGAAGACCCTTATTGTTAATTTGTTATATAGAAAAATAAAAAAAAAAAGGAAAAAAAAAAAAAAACAAAAAACAAAAGAAATGGTCCATTAAGCCTAATATTCAGTTCGATCTATTAAGGATCTGCAGCAATGTTTGTAACATAGTAGATTAATAAATAAGGATGTCGATCTATTTCAATATTTATTGTCAAACTTGGATAGAATGTGTCTATCCAAGTTTTTAATGCTCTGGAGGTGATTCAAATCAATTCCAATTTTTTATATAATTATATATTTACAGTCGGAGACCGCCTATCATCTCCTACAGGTTGAATTGACTGAGGAGCGGTCTCCTCTTCCAGTCCTGTGTTCTATTCAAATCCTCCCATAAGGGGTTCCTGACCCGAGAATCTTACATTAAAGGCAGCTACCGGCGAGCCAAGACATGATATAACCAAATTTAGCTAATTTATTAGTGCAGATTCAATAATATTTAGTCTCAATCAGTTTCATCGTAGAATTTATTAGGAAACACCTTTATTTTATTTATATTTTAATGTAAAATAAAACATTTAATATGTTTAATTATCTTTAAAATATTCAATGCATCTTAAGATTATTTTTAGTATTTTAAGACCAAGTTGAATTATTTTTTAAAATAAAAACAAAAACATGTTTAAAATATACCGAACATGCTTTAAAGAAAAATAACAAAAACAAATGTAATCCCGAAAACACTTACAGTTTAAGAAAAATATGTTAGTGTACCTTTATATAAACTATAACAAGATAACACTGCAAGACATTTGATTTTCTTTGAAATTAAATGCAATAAATTTTTTTATAAGAAGCATTAATTGTTATTGAATCCAGGAATGTCCGAGAAGCACGCGCAAGGTATAGAGTGTTCTTTAGGAGATGGAGAGAGAGAGAGACAGTACATTCAAAAATAGTAAAAAAGAGTTTAGCCTTTATTCATGACATGAACCCCTTATTTATACGCATAGCTGCAAGTATTACAAAAGTACATATTAGTCCTCTCATCAATGACTATTCAAAAGAGCTTTTTAGAAATCATAGAGTTATTCGAATATTATAAGATCGAAGAACCAATTCAACGTATAAGAGCTCCCTGATTGTTCTGTAATATTTAATCCGAAAGAATGTTTCCTATCGATTATCCTGAGAGCTGATAACTGCTCTGCGGGAAATCTCCTGACACATTCGCTAATCACCCGAACAAGACGCCTCTTTCGCCACTGTCCAACCAAAACGGTCGTCAACAGCTTCGTTCGATTGGTTGTTTCTTCATCTTGTATTTTATATGTACATATTTAGTTTGTTGATTTTCTTGCTCCTCAAACACTGCACAACACGCGAGGATAAGAGATATTTGCAACATGTATGAAATAATTAAATAATATTATTGTGTAATAATGGACTTCCCTGGATTTTCATGCTCAGATCCGTATAGATAGGCCTTGGGGTAAGGAGGGTCTGTGCCGTTCCCTTTCCTTACATTTCCTTAGTCTTCTATCTCTTCTTCTCTGTGTTTGTTGTGATATTTGGCGAGGGGGCGCAATCAACAAGCAAGAGCGCCCCCCTCAAAGTTATAAGTGACAAGCGAGTGGGGACTCACAAAACTGTTGCTAAGCAGAAACTGAGGAGCAAAGTATCAATAGGAGATTTGAGTAAGAAGAGGTTAGTGCATGAATCGCGAGCGCGGGAACATGAAGATCGAATTGGGTCTTCAGACTTTCTCGCAGCCTCATCACAGGGGAGAGCTGCGGAGGATATTGGATATCGTTCTAACGATCTTCTTTTGGCGCATCCATTAGAAGCGGTCACTCCTGTCCAAAGGGGGGGAATGTCCGTTCCGACTGCTGTGGGGACAATGACAACCTAGGGGCTTGAGAAGGCGTCGGCTAGAACGGAAAAACAGTTTAAATCACGAAAGGATGGCCTTTCCTCTGAGGGTGCGAGATTAGAGGAGACCGGTGAGGATCTAGTCTCTAACACTACCTCTGAATTGTGTCGAATTTTGGGTATGCAGTTTGAATCACGCCTCATGCAAATCTTTGCAGTCGTCAAAGATCTGATGATCATTTCCATCTCTTGAGACACCGAAGCTGACCCTGAGGACAATGCGACCACCGTTTATCGAGCTACAGAGGGGGGAGTGGATGTTGTGGAGCAGGTTGTTACGAAACCGAGAACCATCGAGCATAGCACCGTGGAGCAAGACGTTTCGGCCCAGAGGATGGAGGAGAATCTTCCCCCCAACTAGGGCAAGTGTGTGGGCTGCCAAGTTTCTTCTGACGCGGAAACATAGAAGGGTGCATTTGTGGGCCGTCAGGTGTTTGTTGATTTTATAGTGTGCTGCCTTGCTGAGATGGAAGAGCATTTTCTTCATCACTTGGTGCAATCTTGGGGGGATAGTAATGAGGGAGTTGCCAAGGTACCGGAGAGAGTCGACCAGGTGGAACAAGAAGTTACTGATCTTCGTGGAGAGCTAGCTATTTTTTGAGGAGAGAAGTCGACTGATAATGGGGAGATAGTGCAGCCGTGTCAGGAGCTGTCGACCATTAGAGAGGGTTTCACCGCCCAGACGAGGGATAGTCTGGATGACCTCTTTAAGCTCGGTGGTGAATTTATCTATGTGCGACTGAATCACTGAGGATTTATCTCGGACGAAGCCACAAACAATTGTATAGTTAGGTTTTTCCTTTCTTGGTTGAATCTGAGGGACTAGTATGATATCTCCCCTTCTTTTGTAATCAGTTAAATAAATAAAATGCAGTTTTATATTTCTGTCAATGATTGTTTTTCCTCGAGTACTGTGCGGTTCTTGTTACACTAATCTTGTCGACGGTGTTTCATTTTTCTGTGCTAATATGTATTTATATATATATATGTACGTGTGGGGTTTGGGTATTGTGATTTTTATTCCTTTGTGGCTCTTTCCTCATCTTCATTCATCTTCTTCCTTCTCCTTTCACGTGTGTTGTTATGGATCGTATGACGCGGAAGTTCTCCCAGGAATCGTTTGGGTCGATTCCTGCTTTATAGGTATCGATTCTTTTTGTAGTGGAAGTGAGGGAGCTTTAGAGCTTTTATGCTTCCGAGCCTTCTATTCAACTTCGGAAAGCAACCAGCCATGAGCGGGAGCCGGGTCATTTTTCTCTGGATTTGGTTTTCTATAAGGATCAGTTTAAAATGGGATTTTGTCTGCCAGTTTGCAAGGAATTACGGTCGATTTTCGGATGGTATGAGGTTATTCCTACCCCAGTTCTTCCTAATTCGGTGGCTTCCAAAATGACTGTTATCCTCTAATGCCAAATGATGAAAATCCCTTGGTTGAACGAAATATTTAACCATTTTTTCTCCTTCTGAATCAGTCGGGATGGCTATGTTCAGTTTGTCGCTGGTCCTAAGATCCATTTGGTGGCTCTTGCGAATATAATAAAATATTGGAAAGCATTTCTGGTGGTTTCCTACACCAATGGCTAGGGGATCAACACCGTTTCGGTGGAATGCGAGGTGAAGTGAATAAACTTTATGGTAAACTCAGAGATCATAAGAAGCTGATAAAGGGCACCTCTCATTGTTTCAGTACCTCGACCCGAACATGCTAGAGCATATAGTTTGGCTCGACGGTACTGAGACCATGAAAGCATATGGGCGTCATCTGACACTCGGGAAGTAGCTAGAGAGAAGGTTGCCGAAAAGAGGGCGACCTTGAGGAAATAACGGGGGAATATCGATCCTTCCTTGCTTGGGAGAGGTGGGTGTATATAAGCCCGCATGGGTTCGACCGAAGGAGCTGAAGTTAAAAAGATTTCTCGCTTTAATTGTTTGTATGTATGAGTGTATGTTTATATTGTTTTCTTGTGTTATTTGAAGGGAGCAGTAAAGATGTCTTCGAGACTCACGACGCATCAAAGTTTGGGATTTACCCAGCCCGTCCCTCGATCAGTGGGGTTTCCACTACAACTCCTAGTGAGACTTCGTTCGTGGGTTTGCATGATCGAGCGGAAGCAAGTCACTTTTCGTCTGATCTTCGATAGGTACCAAGTCAGGAGAAGATCCAAGAGATGCTGAGAGAGTGGAGGGTGACGTTACTCGGAAGAAAGGAAAGGCTCCTATTTCAGAAGCTGAGCTGCCTCCTCAAGATTCCATCTGAGTGGTTATTCTCTCATGATCAAGGAGCTGAAGTTTGGACGAGCGATTATTACGCTATTCTTGATAAGGATACCGAGTGGTACCATTTTACCCCTTTAAATGGGGACTGCATGTCGACCTTGATGGAGGCATTCTAATCTCTCGCCTTTGAAAAACATCTGAGAACAATGGGGACCATTTTACCCCTTTAAATGGGGACTACGCGTCGACCTTGATGGAGGCATTCTAATCTCCTGCCATTCAAAAGCATCTGAGAACAATGGACAAGCCAGATATGTATCAGGCGATCAATCGTGATCATGTTCTTGCATGAGAGGCTTCACATTTTTGGGGGTTCTTTTGGAAAAAAATCAAGAGGGATGCCTTGTGGATAGAAAAATTAAGGCAAAGAGCCACTATGGCCGATGAAAGTTGAAAATGTCTCTGAAGCAGAAGTAATTGGAGGCTCAAGAACATGAGACCCTTCTTAAGGAGCACGAAGAGTTGAAAAAGAAGGCCTCCTGTATGATTACTTGAAAAAGCATGTTGATGGGTGTTTCTCATTAGATTATGGTTGACACATCTCTTATTGTAGAGAGATTTGTGAAACATGGGCTAATCGATTTTAAGTGGCAGCACAAGGAGAAGTTTGGCACGTTGCTTTCAGATTCAAAGGGTGGAGAACAAGAATCATTGAATGGGAAATCAGACGGCGTCGAGCAAGCTCAAGAAATCGGAGAAGACGATGTTGGGGAGTCTTTAAATGTAAAGAGCTGACAGAAGATTCCTTTTGGCTTTTATTTGTTTTGATGTTTACAAGCTTTTGTATGAAAAATTTGTAATTTGGTTTCTGTAAACATACTTTATAATGTGAGGGATTTTTTCAAACAGGAGGGTTCAGTACTTCAGGTTTTCTTTTGTTGCATTCAATGATTGTTCTACTTCATAGGCAACTATCTTCTTAACATTATTTGTTGGCGAGCATGTAGGATTGTATCTTTGTATTAGAAATGCTTCGATTTAATTTATCTTTTCTTTTTTATAGGCCACTGCCCCACACTATTCACGGAGCTAGCCATGGTCGGGTTTTATCTTTATGATCTAGACGATGATAATCGTTTGTGCAACTCTCGTGGAACTTGTCGTTGTCAAGTATAGTCCTACATGCCTCTAACGATCGTTAGACACTAATCGCAGAGCTTGTCACTATAAAATGCTATTTTATAATGTGTTCACAGGACGATCGTGTGCGCACCTCTTGTGGAGCTTATTGTTGTCAGGTGCCGATACATCTATAAGCCTCTGACGATCATGAGATACCCCTCTTGAAGCTTGTTGCTGCTATGTGCTAACCTTATATTGTGGGCACAGGATATCATCAGCGCACCTTTTGCAGAGCTTGTCTCTGTCGGGTGCTGATACGTCCAAAGGCCTCTGACGATCGTTAGACACCTATCGCAGAGCTTGTCGCGGTCGTCTGCTAACTTTATAATGTGGGTGTAAGACGATCGTTTGTACGCCAATTGCGGAGCTTGTCGCAGTTAGGTGTTAATATGTTCAATAAGCCTCTTTTTACAGTGTTAGTTCCCCGAGTATGACAACATCAGTTCTCCGAGCGTGCCATTGCCAGTTCCCCGAGTGTCAAAAATAAGTGAAGACAATATTGTTGGAAAGATTTTGAACGTATAAACCCAAACTATTGAATGCTATGTATGTGAAAAATAAATGCCTTTATTATATATAAGACTTTTGAAAAAAAGGTGCACACAAAACCATTTTAGTGTCTCCAATAAGTAGGGATGATTTTAAGGGAAAATTTTCTTTAGATCGTCGCCGCTCCAAATTTTAGGGACATCATTTCCTGTGAACGTTTTTAGTTTGCACGCCTCGTGCCCAGTTCTATGTTGGATGATGTAGGGGTCATTCCATGTCTGATCTAACTTTTCGATCGCTTGTCCCCTGCTGATGGGGTCGACTCTTTCCAGTACTAGGTCTCATGGAGAAAACAATTCCTCGCAAAAGTGTTTGTTGAAATATTTGGTTATCCTTCACTTGATTTCTTCTTGCCGAAGGGCTGCATTGGCTCAATTCTCCTCAGCAAGGTCTAGGGCTAGCTTGACTCCTTCATCGTTCGCCTTTCAGTATTCTTCTACGTCTTCTTCCTTAAAAACTGAGGCAGAGAGAACCCTCTGGCTGTGATTGTTGTATTCGATCGGCATCATCATCTCCATTCCGTGGGACAACATAAAAGATGTTTGTCTGGTGGATGATGATGGCATTGTTCGAATTGCCCAAAGAACAGAAGGGATTAGATCTGCTCATTTTCCCTTCGCTCCTACCTTTTTCCTTAGTAAATTTAAAATAATTTTGTTTGTAGTCTCTGCTTGTCCGCCAGTTCGAGGGTGGTATATAGAGGCAAATTTGAGAATAATCTCTTAGTTCTTACAAAAATCTGGAACTCCCTTGTTGGTGAGATGGGTCCATTGTCTATGATGATGATGAGGCATTATCCATATCGACAAATCATGTCGGTCCATATGATGTTCCGGACTACTTCCGTCATTATATGTGTCTGTAGTTTCGCTTCTACCCATTTGGAAAAATATTTGACAACTACCAGTAAGAATTTTCGTTATCCTCTTGACGGGTGAAATGGCCGAAGAATGTTGAGCCACCACATGGTGAACTACCAGAGGCTGACGATCGGGTGAAATTTTTGAGCTGGCTGGTGGCGTAGCGGTCCCTATTTATGACATTGCGAGCATCTTTGAGAATATTCTTCAACATCTTTCAGGAATCTTGGTCAGAAGTAACCTTGCTGTTGGATCCAGTGAGCTAGTGCCTTTCCTTCGGAATGGCTCTCACACTCCCTACCATGAACTTATTGGAGTATATCTTAGACTCCGTCTTCTCGAATACACTTTTAGGTATGAAGATGTGGCTGATTTTCTAAAGCGTTTCCTGTCAACTAGTAGGTATTGAGTAGTTGTACATTAGAATCTTCTAGGTTATTGACTTCTTTGCCAATCTCCCCTGTGCTTGGATAGTGGATGTATCGATCCATCAAACCTTTCCTGTTCTGTTTTCAATCTCCATTAATAGTGGTTCTTCAATCCATGGCCGACCAAGTCTTTGAGGTTGTCCCTCTCCTAGATGAAAGCTTCGGGATAAAAGGTCGACGACTTAGTTTTCCTCACTTCATACCTGCTCAATTTTGAAGTTGGCGAACTGACTGATCTCCATCTTCGCCTACACTAGGTACCTTGCCATGGTCTTGTCCCAGGTTTCGAAATTCTCTGTTGATCTGGTTTACTATCAATTGTGAATCCGTCTTCACCCGTACGTGGACTCCCATCTCCGAAGTCAGACGAAGCCCTGCAATCAAAGCTTCATATTATGTTTGGTTGTTAGTTAATGAAAAGTTTACCTCGATCGAGTGGTAGATGTTTTCTCCGGTGGGGCTGCATAAGAAAACTCCACGTCTTGCGCCCGATCAGTTGGAGGCACCATCAGTGAACAGGGAGTAAACCAACTCACCAGTCATCAGATCTTCATTCACGCCCTCTAATTTGGCGAAGTCTGCAAATGCTTGTGCTTTTATTGCCGTATAGGAGCTGTAGGAGATGTCGAACTCGCCGAGTTCCAAGAACCATTTGAGTAGTATAACAAATTATTCTGGCTTGATGAAGATAAGACTTTAGTGAATGGTCGATGATGACTTCCACGGGATGTACTCGAAAATACAGTTGAAGTTTCCCTGTTAAGATGACCAGGGTTAAAGTTAGTTTCTCCATTATAGGGTATCAAAGTTCGGGACGTTTGAGAACCAAACTAATATTGTACACTATTTGTTGTTTCTCGAGTTCTTCTCTGACTAATCCTAAGCTGACGACTTCGGGGCCGAACCTTAAGTACTGTAAAATTTTTCCTTTGGTTTCGGGCTCAGGAGGAGGGGAGGAGAGAAGGAACTACTTGATATCCTTGAAGGCTTCCTCACATTCGAGTATCCATTCGAAATATTTGGCTTTCCTGAGTAAGTTGAAGAACGCATCTATCACATGATTTGGAGATGAACCTACTCAAACCTGCGATACAGCCAGTTAGCTTCTGGATTTATTTGGTGTTTCTACGGGGCATATCGAGAAATGCTTATATCTTTTTGGGAATCACCTTTATGGCTTCAGGAGTTAGGAAGTATCCCAGAAATTCGCCATCGTGGTGACGTCATCCGATCGATAATGAGACTTGTAAAATACCTACTCGAATAATACATTTATAGAGCTTACTGCATCAATGAGGACGCTTCTTACTTGATTATTATTTATTATTGATGTTATTACAATAGCATCATTATATGGGTTTCCTGTCGGGGTAGATCTTCATCGGTAAAGTAAATAGGCAGGTGGCCGTGCAAGGCTTTGGCACAGAGTTCCCCTATTTGATGTCTTTTCCGATTTTATCTTCTTGAGTGGCTCACTTCCTCCAAAAATTGCGAGCATGTATCCCATGATTTGAATGGCGTTGGTGCGAATGGGTCCGTCGATCGTTCCTTCTGTAAGATCTTTGCCCTGCCTCTGGGTCGCAACTCCGGGGGCGACAAATTGTTTCAGTTTCCCCTCCTTTATCAGTTCCTCGATCAGGCTTCACAGATGTCTGTATTCCTCGATGTCATGCACGTGGTCCCAATGATACTTACAGTATTTCCTGCTACCTAGGATGAAAGCCCCAACTCTCATCGGGGTTGCTTTTCTGAAGAGCTCCTTATCTTCAATGGCGTCCACAATTACAGCCATGAATAAGCTTAATGTTGTTTTGCGGGTGGGGTTGGGTGGGTGGGGCGCAGGGGGCCATGGTTGTTTCAGGGATGCTCATGCTGATAGGATGATTAATGGTTCTGGACCCTGATTTGCCGCCTCTGATCCTTGTAGCGATGGGTGGGGGTGCTACCATGGTGATTCTTATAGCGTGGGCAGATGATCGATCGTGTAGTTTGTCCGGGTTGCTTTCTATTATTCTGTGATGGTTGTTTCTGGTATCTTTCTTTGGCGGGTTCTTGGGCGTTCTCATAGGCGATGATGTACTTGTTAGCCATCTCCAACAACTCAGCCAAGCTCTGCGATTCTGCGAGTTCGAGGTCGAAACACAATCTTTCTAACCTCACTCCTCCTATCAATGTAGCCTGGGCCATATCAGGTTTCAGATCCTTGACATGCAATGTTTCGCTCTGGAAAAGTGTGATAAACGACCGCAAGCTATTTTTGGCTCCCTACTTCAATTGCCACAGGAATCATGCGCTCTTCTTAGGCCTTAGGGCACTGACAAACTGCTATAGAAAGTCTCCTGAACTCCTCAAAACAAGTGATTAACCCCATGGGCAACCTGTAGAACCACCTTAGTGCGGTTGATCTCGACGTCATGAAGAAAAGCTTAGACTTGAGGGCATCATAAATTTTTAATAGGCATATGGACAATTTGAACGGCGCGAGGTACTTGTTAGGATCCGACTGTCCTTTGTATTATTCTCAAACTTCTCTAGGGGTTTAGCTCCTGGACCTGTAGGGAGAAGGCGTTCTCCACCAACCTCCGTGCTTCGGTCTATGCCAATCAGTTCCTCTCCGCCACATGGGCTGATCCGACGCTGTCTTGGTACAACCTGTCGTCAGGCTTCTCCTGAGTTGAATCACCCTTCCTCCATTGTTTGCTGGTGGTTCTCTTTGAGGTGGGTTAAGCGCTTCTCGCTAGGCCGATTCTCTTTCTAGGACTGAAACGACTCCTAAGGCAGCTAAAAATCTGAGCACCTCTGCAAATTGTCCCGATATTTGGTTGGTGATCTAAGTTCTTAAATCTTGCAGGTCTTGTTGAACAAATTCTTCCATGAACTTCCTAATTCATGTTGCTTTCACCGCATTCCTCTGGTTGGATTCTCTCTGTTGTAGCGGGACTCCTCTTCTTCTTAACATGTTTCCAAGCTCACAAGCCCTTAAAGGATGTTGAATCTAGAAATGACTGAGAAACACACTCAAGGTATAGAGTGTTCTATAGGGGAGGGAGAGAGTAAATTCAAGAACAATAAAAGAGAGTATAGCATTTAATAATGATACAGACCACTTATTTATAAACATAGGTCATAGTGTTAGAAAAGTACATATTAATTCTCACATCAATGACTTTTCAGAGGGACTTATTAGTCATTACAGAGTTCAAATTAATTAAGATCGAGGAAATGATTCATCAACAAGAGTTCGCTGATCATCCGGTAAGCCTCAACATGATCGATACTTAATCTGAAATGATGCTTCTTGTTGATCGCCCTAAGGGCTAATCATTGCCCTGCCCTACATGAAATTTCCTCGGCACGATTGTCGATCCCCCTAACAAGATGCCTGTCCCACCCAAAATAGTCATTAAAAGTTTCGTTTGATTAGTTGTTTCTTTCTCTTAAGTCATTCATCCGTCTTGAAATTCGTGTAGACATATTTTGCATGTATAGTTTTAAAATAATATTACTACTTAAATAGCAATTTCCTGACACCTTTTTTTTATAGGGGTCAACTTCTACTAAAATTGGCTTATTAAACAACTATATTATAGGATTTCTAAATACATAACACCTGAAACATTATTATTTATATATTTCACACCCCAGAAGTTAATATTATGAAATTCACACTTCCTATAATAATTCCGTCAACACTGCTTCTGTCTCTAATGGCGTTTCTCATCTCTAGCCAACATCGCTCACACCCGACCTGGCAAACCAACCCATGCATGCGCTCATGCTCCTTTCTTGGGAAAAAAATTACGTATATAAACCGTACGTAGGAGCTGCGTGCGGAATGGGGTACACGTAGGTTACAATTGAGTTACAATCGGGTTACAAGCGAGCCATGTAACTCACTTGTAACCTGCGAGCTCCTATTTTACAAATGTTACAATATGAGCGCGCAGGTTACAAGTGAGTTACATGGAGGTACGAATGGGTTACTAACTCGCTTGTAACCGATTATAACCCGATTGTAGCTTTCGTGTCTTACCGTTGCGCGCTCGTATTTCATCTAGTTGTAGAGTTACGAATGTTACTGATATGAGCGCGCAGGTTACAAGTGAGTTACATGGAGGGTACAAAGGAGTTACAACTCGCTTGTAACCCGATTGTAACTTCCGTGTACCCCATTCCGCACGCAGCTCCTACGTACGGTTTACATACGCAATTTTTTTCCCCTTTCCTGGGCACACCTCTCTCCCTGTTTTACCCGCAAACCAATACAGGCAACACCCGCAACTCCTCACGGTGGCGGCAGTAGGAGCTTCTGCAGGGAGATCCGAGGTAGATGAGAGGGAGGTGTTCGCTGCACAGGAGCCGAGAAGGATAAAGGGGTTGCATGTCCAGGTTTTGCCAGATGCAACGGTGAAAAAGAGGAGAGTTGTGCATGCAGCAAGGGATAAATTTGAGCTTGAAAATTTGGCTTCCCGATTTGGGCTTCGAGCTGCGGGGAGACGGAGGTGAATTGAGCGTGCGGCTTCGACGCCCACAATCATCACCGGGGAAGGTAGCAACAGAAGTGTGAATTTTATAATATTAACTTTTGGGTGCTATGAATGTAAAAACCGCTTATATTATTCTGATAAAACCATTAAACGTTTTAATAGAATAAGTTTACGGCTTATGTGCCTACGCTAAGCCAACCAGAAAGTCATTAAAAAGGGAAGGACCTGCCAGCATAATAAAAGCATTATTATTTCAATCATATGCAGCTACACAATGACTCATCTAACTCCATTATAAATTCCAACTAAAACACCATCCCTTTCGGCGGAATTACAAACGAAACAACAAAACTCGTTGCTTGGTATTCACTCATATAATACTAACTTTTATTCATTCATTCATTTTTTTAAAAAGGGGTCTCATCATATCAACAATCCAAAATTTTAAATATAATGAATTGACCATTCAAAGTTGTAATTTTACATTTTAACCACGCAAAAATCACACAAAACTTTAAATATAACAAATTAATTACTCTTGTTTCTAAAAAAAATAAAATTATGGGTGGTTGGAATGTAAATTTTAATTTGGGGATAATTGCATACAGATCACTCTAAACATTGATATTTACAAATCAACCATCTATGTGTTATTTGGAACTATCAAACTGATGTATTTACTCTTGGGATTTTATCATGAATTTTGGTATTTGAGCGGGAATTAGAAAAATGGATAAAAGAGGATAGGTTGATTTGTAAATCACAAGTTTCAGGTGGTCTATATGTAATTCCTCCTTTTAAGTTTAGGTGCCAAAAATACGGCTTGCAAATAAATAGTTATTGAAATAACCTACGCAACAGGGTAAGTAAGTCTTATACAAGCAACGACTTTGTAACATTCATACAAAAGACTCAAAGTTTAAATTCGCTATTTTCTTGCTTTTATTTATACCAAATTGAAAAATAAAGCTCTAGACAATGACCACATGCTAGCGACGCATAACTTTAGCCATCCTATTTTTAAAACATAAGCATGTTCGCAGACAAAGTTCACGAACCCTCAGATTACAATCTATGGAAAAATAAATTGGAGGACACGCACAGTCCTCAAAATGATTCAAATTTAGTCCCAGCAAGGCTTCAAATGGTGTACCAAGGAACTAACGCTGCTGGTGCATACAAAAACGTTTTATGGCTGAGCTTATATAACAAGCATGCTGATGCGAGACGCGGATGCGATCGTAAGACGTAACGTGGTTGAGGGTGCAGATTGCGGGATGCGCACGCGGAAGGTAACATGTGAAATCACATTTTAGCATGTCGTGGAAGCAGGATCGAACTGAAAGGCTCCTCATACAGGAACGGCGTGCATTGGGATTGCGAGTCCTGTGGATTTTTATTTCCTATTTCTTTATTTTTAATTAAAATTATTTTTTTAGTAGATTATTTATATGTTGTTGTTGATGTTTTGAGACTTCTATTTTGTTTTATGTATTTAGAGATTTGTTTTTTAATTTCCTGTTATAAGAAATGATGTGTCATCTTCCTTTTGCAAGTAGTGTGTCAATAGCTTGCTCATGAATAGTGGTGGACACTCCTCAGCAACCATGAAACATGAAATTAGGCTTTTCTTGATTCTATTTTCTGTTTTCACAGCCCAAATAGTTGTCAAACGGTCCTTATTCACTTTCAAACACCGTCAGCAACTCAGTTCTCATTGCATTCCTATGACACAACCATCTCCTTGTTAAGTCCACTTCCTAATATCTTCTAAAGAACTTAAAAATGATGTTGTTTAATATTAGAGCCAAATAAATCTTCAAAGGTGTATAGGAACATGACCACACAAAAGCACACCCAAACTTATTCCATCTTTATTAAAAAAAAAAGGATAAGATCAAATTGTCAGATGTCTCATGAAGAATTTTATTGCAGACAAATTTCAGGAGCAATTGTGGTGTGAAGAAGCGCCCGTGGCTACTTATCACATCCTATTGGGTTGTCATTGATAATATGATCGTTGCACACCTCATGTTTTCTACATGAACACATTCTCTCACCAAGAATGGGAAATGCATCATACTCTAACCTTAAGAGTCTGATAATAAGCATAATTACCTTTCAAGGGTAATAAGCATAATTATAGTGTCCGAGAATACAATGCCACCCGAGTTATCTTTCTGTAGGCCTTGAGCAAAACATCAACAGAGCAAACACACCTGGTCTTGAAAGAGTAAATCCAAAGAGCCCATAGTGAATTTAGCTCGAAGATCATTAATTGCTCAACGATTGATTCGAATTTTGGCTAGGATTGAAATCAGATCGAAATAAATTAACCGAGCTACGAGCCAAAATTTTGAAACAAATCTTTTTCGAGCTAACCCCAGCTCGGGTCGAAATCAGATCGTCATCAGTGTATTGCTGTGAATTTAATGAATTTCGATCGAAGATCTTTAATCGCTCAAAAATTTATTTGAATTTTGGCTCGGATCGAGATTAGATCAAAATAAAAAAGCCAAGCTACGAGCGAAAATTTTGGATCGATTTTTTTAGCCGATTTTGAGCCGACCCCAACTCGGCTCGAAATCGGATCATTAACAGCCCTAGATACAAGACATCCCCTATTGAGAGAGTTTTAAATGTCTCGATCAATGGTCTACCTTTTAAGATTACCATCACTGAGAAAGAGTCAACATGACTTCATCTTAGGATCTATACTTTCAAACTGACTCACCTACCGAATACAGTCAATCAAGTATGAGAAATTATAGAAACAGGTTAAAGACTTGATGGTTAGAGGCTTGATTCGTGAGTGTACTAACTCGTGCAATTTCAATTCTAGCTATGTCGAAAAATAATGGTTATTTATTTTACTAGAATAGAATTTGGAACAACACAAGTGTTTCAAAGTTGACTTGATACTAGCGTTAACTCAAATGACAATAGGATCATGAATATTATTACTAACAAAAATCAAATATGCAGTTACAACCAAACACAGGCTGAACTGGAATGAGAAATATAATAGCAGAATACAACCTCACACTAGGGTTTGATTCGTGGGGGGGGGGGGGGGGGGGGTAAGCTAGGTGGTCATGGAGTGGTATTAGTTGGTTGGAATGGGATGTGGGGTTGCTGGAAACAATAAAGGTGGGGCTAGAATTGTGATGGCAATGAGGTGGAAGACCTGGAAAAACAGCAACAGCGAAGCATAGGGCTGGGATATTGGAGCGGTGAAGAGTAATGAGACAGCAAGGGGAGTGCTATCCTGTGCAAGGGCAATGAGAAAGAGGGCGGTTTAGTGGTGTTGGCAACAACAACAAGGGGGAAGTGGGATTTCTGGGAATGGGACAGTTAGTCAGAAGAAAAGAGTACGGAGAATGAAAAGTCAATGATAAATACAACATTGGGAGCAAGAGACAACCAAAACATAACTTAATCTTTGAAGGAGAATTACCACCTCAGAACGAGAAATAACTGACGGCAATCCCGACAAAAAAACACATGAATAGACTTAAAACACAAAAATGACATACTTATACCATTAGGGTAACATAGACTCCAATGCCACAGTAAGGAGGGATCAATCGGCCCCTTCGATTCACTGGATTGAACTGGTTGAACCGCTCCCTTTGATTTGTTACTATCACGCGTACCGCAGGAGCGGGATCATGTGTCCTACATACGCGTGAAAGAAGCCCCGCTTCATGCCTTATATAGACTATCGTGAGCTTCTAGTGAAGAAGATGAAGCTCATCCTACATAAGGAGAATAATGTCGGATTCAAATACAAATGAAAACGCAACAAAGTTGTGGGTGCATGACGCGGACGTGGGAAGAAAAGCGCGGAATTGAATTTTGGTGTCTAAGGGGAGTGCGATATGAATAGCACAATTGCGGGATTTCGCCATTACAGGAATCAAGTCAAGCGGCTTCCGATTGGGAGCATTCTTCAACAGGATTTCTGGCCCTTCTCGCAGCCACGGTCATGTGACCCTTATTTCCTATTTTCATACTTCTAATTTAATTTATATTCTACTGTCAAACTATTTTTATCTTTGTTGTTTTGAGACTTGCTTTGTTTTGTATATTTGGAGATTTTGTTCTCTAATTTTGTGCTCAAAGTTACGTATTTTATACTTCCTTTTGAGAGTAGTGTGTTTATAGCTTGCTCAAGAAAAAGTGGGGTCTCCCTCGACAATCGTGCCTTGCTAAAGCTGGCATTTCTTGGTTCTCCTTGCTATTTCATCCCAGACAGCCATCAAATGCTTCCTATCCCCTTCCAAACATTGTCAACCTCCCATATTCTCATCTCATTGTTATTCCACAACCAGTTCCTCTGTCAAGGCGTCGAAGCTTGAATTAACCAAGACAGAAACAAACAGTCGGACAGTATGAATTAAAATTTCGATATTTTCTACTGATGAAAGAGCCACTAAAATTAAACCAATATATTTAAAATTACATTGTTACCGGTTGTCCGCGTCTTCTATAAATATTAACTCTTCTAACACACACCGTTAATAATTTAATTAACCTGAAAAATTAGTTTACAAACATCTGAACTAAACAAACCAGTGAATACTCATACTCTTAAATTACAATAATAAAACGAAAAAGAAATCAAAATGCATGTCAGTTAAACTTTTAATAAATCAATATAAACATTTAAGATGTTATTAAATGAATTACTATATCAATATCATTCAATAACTGTATAACCGTACAGGAGCACCGTCTAAAAATTGTCATTTAAGACATTAATATCAATATCTTTTTTCATATATGTGCAAGGATACATTAGTGTTCTCTCACTAGTATCATCAAGGGGTAACTCCATCATAGTCAATCATGCACATACAAACAATCCACATAAAAATATCATAAGTTCCTTGCATTCAATTCAACATACTATATAACACATACAACAATGCATGATAATAAATAGCTACTAACATTCATAATGATATGATAGATAAAGAAAAGAAATCTCAATCAGAATAAAACATGTATAATTGTCTAACTGCAACACAATTTAGAAGAAGTAAATTATTACTACAAATTAAAAATACGAGTACTAACTTCAATGTAGATTAGATTATTTTCTGAATTGTCTTGACGTCGACTCTTTCAAAATTGGAAGCCTTAAAAACATGGTAAAAATTCTAATTAATTTATTATTTTGATAAACTATTAACTTTCTCTTCTTTAAGTTTAAATTTCTTTAAGCGTCTTCTGCGTCTGTCGCTGCCGTTTCTTTCGCAGTTTTTGCGGGCTTTCTTTGCGGATCCCGCGCTCTGCGGAGTCGACCCGGCTACGCGATCCGGCTTCATTCGACCACCCTATGAGCGACGGATGCGCACGACGAGTGCCGAGTCTTGCGCTTGACAGCTGCGGTGTCGTCCGCGTGGCAGAGCACGGCTGCTGACCGAGTCGTCTCGATCTCCTTCGGCGTCGCAGACTGCTTCGTCGTCGTCTGCGTCTGCTCGACCTTTTGCTGCGGGAAGACGCTTTCGTCTGCGTTCGCGTACTCAGCAGACAAGTTGTTCAAGCGATGGGACAAGGATCGCACGAGCACGCAGCGAAGGTTGCTGACTGAAGGAGCCGCTCGAACAGTCCACTTCGGCGAATGTGAGTTTCCTTCCTGGTTTGTGTCGGTCTTCATGTCAGCTAAGGCGTCTTATGCTAGAGCAGTGGGTAGCAACTCCCACAAAATCCCTGATCATCTCTTTTTTCCACGAGAGTTTCATAATACTGTGGCTGGAAAAAGGCATAGTGCTTTTATCATGCCGATAGGTGTCAAAGATGGAAAACCTGCTGTTATTTTCACTACCCAGGAAATGAATGTTCTCTCTGATGATATTAAGTTCACTTTAGTTGGGAAATTCCAATTTGGTCACCCCAAGATGGATTTAGTTGGAAAATTTTTTGAGGATCTGAAGCTCATTGGAGCATGGAAGTTGAGAGTATTGGATGACAGATATCTACTTATTAGAATAAAAAAAGAAAAAGATTATGCTAGAATCTTTGCTCAACAATCTGTTTTGGTTCTTGACACTTCATATGAAGACTTATTAAATGGATCTCCGATTTTGACCCATCTAAGGAACCTCCTGTCGTTCTATGTGGTTCGAAGCTTCCAAGACTCCCCTTTCATTTGTATCAACGAAACGCTTTATATAACATCAGCAAGCTCTTGGTACTCATCTCAGAATTGATTCACCTACTTTTGATATGGTCTCGCCTGATGGTGTCAGGATTTAGGTGGAGAGAGATTTTACTCTCCCAGATGTGGATCAAATTTGGATCACAGATGGTGCAGGGGGGTTTTGGCAGGAGGTGGTGGTGGAGAACAGACCTCTTTTTTGCCAGCATTGCAAAATGTTCGAGCACATTAGGGACACTTGTTATAGGCTGCATCCTCTCTCAAGGAAAAGGGCTTCTCGGCCTTCTTTAGCTACTGTTGAGAAAGTGTTCAACATGGGAGACTCCTCAGCAGGTTACACCAATTGCCACCCCGGTGGCTACCGTGGTTACTGAACAAGCTGGAAGGGTGGCCCTTTCTCACGTGGTGCGAACCGCCCGGGTGGTTATGAAGCCGATCGTCTGCGGCGGCCTCTCCCACTTCGGTTCAGACGGCTCACACTTCGGAGGATCAGTGGCAAGTGTATACATCCAGACCGAAGAAGAAGGCTGGGGGTACTAGGCTACTTGGGAATCTTATGGATGACGCATTGGTCTCTCCTAGTAATGGAGAATCACTCAAGAGCTTGATTATTGAATGCGCTACAAGAACCTATGGAAGAGGAAGGCCTTGACGACCTCATCCACTGAAAAAGTTTTAGTTACGAGTTTTATTTTTGTCCTATCTTTTGTACTTTTTATTTTAGTTTGCTCTTTGTTTCCTATGAGTTGTGCTCCATCATTGGGCTAGCTCATACTACTTATTTTGTAACCTCATTTTATCTTAATGAAAATGGCCCTAGGGCTTCTAAATATATATATATATATATATATATATATATATATATATAAATTTACTAAACTAACCTTTATTACTTAACTGTCAGTCGAGCCCTAAAATTTACTATACTCAAGAAATTTTCCCTCTTGTTCATGCGAGATCCTACTCTTACCTGAACGCAAGAGACTCCCTCTATGCTTCCTTCTTCGTTTTCAGCTCCCTTCTTCCTCTTTTGCGATAGCGGCGACGCCTTTGTTGCTTCAAATGTAGCTCAATCTAGCACCCACACGTACATCCCCTTCCTCAGCTAGTCTTACTCGGCCTCCGCAACAGCCGGCCTTCATTGCCTTCATCTCGCCTCCTCTGCTTGCAATGATGTTGTCAGCCGCCATAATCGGCTCAGTAAACCCTAGTCACGCCTCTACTCAACTATGCCTCCTCCCGCGACGTCATTTCACTCGACTCTACAAGTAAGTTAACTCGCCTCAACCATTTCCTCTACATGTGGATTTATACACGAAAATATCTCTTTGGCTTATTGACCCTCTCGCTTCACCTCCCTCCTCTAGCGTCCTGACTGTTTGATTCCTCTTCTTCTTTTCTTTTGGTTCCCTCGACTCCTCATTCCCTCTTCTTCGATTCTTCGTTACTCATCCCTCCAGGTATTGGAACCTAGACATTACATCTCCGCTACATCTAGTTCCTAAACACCTCTTGGAACCGTAGAACGGTGTTACATGCTTTTATATATTTCTAAATTAACTCCATATGCCTATTTAAATCAAAAAATAACAATATAAAATAGCTTAAACTCAACTCTAATGTCACCATTCAAATACATGCTTAGTAGATAAATAGTGATATCGATAACATAACCATCGTTAATCAAAATTTAAAGTACATATATATACACACGCACACATGCTAACCTAATGAAGCCTAGAGGGAAATAGCCTTAATTATCGAGTATAACTACTAATAATGGCAAGGAAAGAGGACTCCCTATACAAAATTACGGCATTAACAGATCCAAAATGCCTATAGAACTACGTAAACATACAAATTGGGAGTATTGGATGACAGACATCTACTTATTAGAATACAAAAGGAAGAAGATTATAATAGAATCTTTGCTCAACAATCTATTTTGGTTGCTGACACCCATATGAAGCTTATCAAATGGACTCCTGATTTTGACCCATCTAAAGAACCTCCTGTCGTTCCTATGTGATTCAAGCTTCCGGGACTCCCATTTCATTTATATCAACGAAACGCTTTATATAACATCAGTCAAGCTCTTGGTACTCCTCTCAGAATTGATTCACGTACTTTTGATATGGTCTCGCCTGATGGTGTCAGGATTCAGGTGGAGAGAGATTTATTCTCCCAGATGTGGATCAAATTTGGATCACGGATGGCGCAGAGGGGTTTTGGCAGGAGGTGGTGGTGGAGAACATGCCTCTTTTTTGCCAGCATTGCAAAATGTTCGGGCACATTAGGGACACTTGTTATAGGCTGCATCCTCCCTCAAGGAAAAGGGCTTCTGGGCCTTCTTTAGCTGCTGTTAAGAAAGTGTTCAACAGCTCAACTCTGTTGAGAAGGCTGTCGGGGAGACTCCTCAGCAGGTTGCACCAATTGCCACCCCGGTGGCTACCGTGGTTACTGAACAAGCTGGAAGGGTGGCCCTTCCTCCTGTGGTGCAAACCGCCCAGGTGGTTATGGAACCAATCACTGCAGCAACCTCTCACTTCGGAGGATCAGTGACAAGTGTATTCCTCCAGGCCGAAGAAGAAGGTTGTGGGTACTATGCTACTTGGGAATCTTATGGATGACACCTTGGTCTCTCCTGATAATGGAGAATCACTCAAGAGCTTGATTATTGAATGCGCTACAAGAACCTATGAGAGAGGAAGGCCTTGGCGACCTCGTCCACTGAAAAAGTTTTAGTTGCGAGTTTTATTTTTGTCCTATCTTTTGTACTTTTTATTTTAGTTTGCTCTTTGTTTCTTATGAGTTGTGCTCCATCATTGGGCCAGCTCATACTACTTGTTTTGTAACCCCCTTTTATCTTAATGAAAATGGCCCTAGGGCTTATATATATATATATATATACTAAACTAACCTTTATTACTTAATTGTCGGTCGAGCCTTAAAATTTACTATACTCAAGAAATTTTCCCTCTTGTTCATGTGAGATCCTACTCTTACCTGAACACAAGAGACTCCCTCTATGCTTCCTTCTTCGGTTTCAGCTCCCTTCTTCCTCATTTGCGATAGCGGCGACGCCTCTGTTGCTTCAAATGCAGCTCAATCTAGCACCCACACGTACGTCCCCTTCCTCAGCTAGTCTTACTCGGCCTCCGCAACAGCCGATCTTCATTGCCTTCATCTCGCCTCCTCTGCTTGCAATGATGTCGTCAGCCGCCATAATCGGCTCAGTAAACCCTAGTCACGCCTCTACTCAACTATGCCTCCTCCCGCGACGTCATTCACTCGACTCTACAGGTAAGTTAACTCGCCTCAACTATTTCCTCTACATGTGGATTTATACACGAAAATATCTCCTTGGCTTATTGACCCTCTCGCTTCACCTCCCCCCTCCAGCGTCCTGACTGTTTGATTCCTCTTCTTCATTTCTTTCGGTTCCCTCGACTCCTCGTTCCCTCGTCTTCGATTCTTCGTTACTCCTCCCTCCAGGTATTGGAACCTAGACATTACATCTCCGCTACATCTAGTTCCTAAACACCTCTTGGAACCGTAGAACGGTGTTACATGCTTCTATATATTTCTAAATTAACTCCATATGCCTATTTAAATCAAAAATAACAATATAAAATAGCTTAAACTCAACTCTAATGTCACCATTCAAATACATGCTTATGAGATAAATCGTGATATCGATAACATAACCATCGTTAATCAAAATTTAAAGTACATATATATACACACGCACACATGCTAACCTAATGAAGCCTGGAGGGAAAGAGCCTTAATTATCGAGTAAAACTACTAATAATGGCAAGAAAAATGGACTCCCTATACAAAATTAGGGCATAAACAGATCCAAAATGCCTATAGAACTACGTAAACATACAAATTGGACTTAACGAGAAATAAGAATTACCAGCTTCATTGTTTATTGTACAGACCCATGTGAAGGGAAGCAGCATAATCCCCAAATTGGATATCAGTTGGAGGAACCATTTCAAAAGCATAACAGATTGGTCTACAGACCTGCATCGGCCTTGCAATCCCACAGGAATCTGAGAAACTACCAAAATTTGCCTCGTCAAATGGAGCTGATTCGGTGAGGAAAAAAAAGCAATCCCTGGCTAGCCTTTCAACCTGAAAACAATTTAGTCATATGTTGTCCAGCCAAATTATTTAAAAGGCATGGCAGAAGTATTGATGTTGTCATTCATAAATTGAAATATAAATCACAAATATCAAAGAAATTGATGAAACATGTTTGAACTAAGGTTTGATATGGATATGATTAATTACAATAGTCTAAAATGTCATTATCACCATCATAGCTTTTTAATATGGATATCGATGCTCTCACGAAAAGGAAAAAAAAAACCCTCTGTTGTAATTTTTTTATATAATCAGAAATTTTGTCTAGCATTAATTTTGATTAAACTTACAAGTTTCAATTGACTCTTTCAAAAACCTAATTTCACATGGTGACAACTTACTCCTTAATACAAGAACTATCAGCTTATCAAACCAAAAAGTAAACAAACATTTATAAATATCATTTAATTGCACACCCAGAAAAAGAGAAGTGTCAAAATAATCTCCCAGCTTTTTGCAGGGGTTCATATTAATCCCATAGTGTATAAAGTGTCAACAAAGTTTTAATATGGGCTGAAATAGTCAAATAGTCTACATAGAGGACTCTATTTCAGCCTCAAATTAAAGTTTAAGGATTGATTTGACTATTTAATACTCTGCGACTAAAATGGACCGATGGTAACAGTCAAGGGACTATTTTGCGCTTTGCTCCCCAGAAAAATGACGGTAAAGCATATTTGTTCATTATTCTACACTTTACCCATCTAGAATGAATGATAAACTTTGCCGTGCAAGTTTCTTAATATCTAGGTAGAGAGGATAAGAATAAAAACAGACAACAATGCATGTTTAAACATCCATAGTTCTCAACAAAATTATACAGCCAGCAATAGTACCTGACACTGAGCAAACCTGATGTTGTTCATTATGATGATTGGCCGAAGTTTGGTCAGGCTATCAGCCAAAATTCGAACAGCAAGAAACTCTAAAAAGTTCTGCAATTCAAGAATTTCTGAATCCTCAGTCTCACAATCAGCAAACCATAAGACTGAATGGATTTCTTTCCAAGGAATAAATGTATCTCCTTTAGTTTCAATAATAAATTGAGATGGACGTATGACATTCCATAGTACCCTGACACCAGTTGGAAAAGCATTTATACATGAAGAATCTAGATGTCTAGTGGTAGCATATATCTTTTTCGGACTTAGGCATTGCGAAAGATTTGATGTAAAATGCAAATTTTTATCATTAAGCACAAGCACACAACCATCAGCAGTTGAAGGCAGAAGTTGAAGAAAAGAATAACCAGGAGTAACTTCATCTTCTTGAAAACAGCTATTGGATGTAGTAGCAGACAAAATCCTAGGGCCATAATCATGCAAAAAGAAACAAGAATTGCCATAACGACATCCCTGTTAGTTAAAAACTAATTAGTAGGAATCAACAAAACATAAATCAGCATAGATGACGAAATCAAAATACTTAAAGGTTTGCATTCTTCTCCGTAAGGCAATTTCCCCATAATGCAGAGTTCAACTCCAATTAAATGAAAAAGTCAACATATTTGAAATAGTCTACGACTTTACTAACAAGTAATGATGTTATATTATGTCCAATCGTCTAAGGTGCATTATGCTAGAGCAGAAAAAAGGTAAAGTACTCAACTCCAGATGAAAAATGCCACAGATACTATAGGTGTACAAAAATCTATATCATCACTAGTTTTAACAGAGCCATTTAAGCATACATAGCAGAAAAGAATTTGATGTGGTGGATGAGCCGCTTACATTATATACAACATTATCAAGAACACAATCAGGTATGAAAAAAACTAAAAAGTTCCCTCGCCTTCACCTTCAGTGGAAAAATTCTCGCAGGCTCTAAACAGTTATCTCACCGCTCATCTACAATCTTCATCCCAAAATAACCACCATGAGATTAAACTAAATTCACTGAACTACAAAAACCTTCTTACATTAGACACTAATGCAATCTCCTTCACATACATGAGTAACCACAAAAAATATATCAGAAAAATCACTATCTCATACAAGGTTATAGGTACATGTTCAAGCGATTCTTCCCATTCAGTCATGGAAAGCCTATATTATTATTTGGTTGTTTCAGTTAGGAGCTTACTAGTCGATGGTTACAAGTTTTCAGCTTTCCTAGTGAAAATAGGCAGCAAAACAAATTCTCCCATGGGATCATCTTTACAAGTACTTCCAAAGTCTAAGCTCCAAAGAAATACCCAACACCATCATGCCCTAACGATAAAAATCATATGAGAAATAGTTCAACGAGTACATATCATAACTATTAGATTAATTCTCTTTCCACAACCGTTCTTATTTATTAATTACCCTTATTCTACATTATGCAGTTTCCTTTTTATCGTTATTCTAATTTAATCTCTTTGATTGTATTTTTATTTCTTTTTTTATTTGAGCCCATTGTAAGTGTTTAAATACCCCGCTTCGTATCAATAAAAATTATGTTGGTAAAAGAAATTTTTGAAGGAATCACTACTTTTCCATTCAAGTGTTGGGTTTCTATAGAGTCATACAAAACCTTTTACATTAACCACTCGACTTCTTTCTATTTACAATTAGACCCCTCAAAAATAAGATAATATCAAGACGGGCAAAAGATATCTACTAAGTCAATCTTGTTATATAATCTAGACAAATCTAATGAACTAAGTCCTTTAGTGAGGCTGAGTGGCTACACGCCTTAGCTCTAGTAGCCTATTATTCAGCTTTTCTTTGATGAAAAATCTATCAATCTGCACATGTTTGGTTCTATCGTGTTGCACCGGTTTGTTGACAATGTTGATTGCTGACTTGTTATCAAACCACAACTTCATTTGAGTTCCTTAATCCAACAAGGCTCTTGACCAACAAGGCTCTTGACCAACAAGGCTCTTGGCCAACCCTAGAATAAAGAAACTAGGACCCCGACGGTTGTCCTAACAAAAAACCAAGCAAGAAGGTGCTCCAGTTGTAACTCATCCTAAGGCAGTGTGTATCTCATGTTTCCCTACTCCCCGCAACTCTTCCTTCCCACAGATACTTCCTTTCTCCTCGTTGTAGCCTATAGCGAGGAAAAAGGAAGTATCTGAGGGAGGGGAGAGTTGTGTGGATATACACCACCGCAAAACGAGTTACAACTGGAGCACCTTTTTATCTTTTGATACAACCCTAAAATAAAGAAACTGGGACGCCGCCGGCTGTCCTGACAGAAAACCAAGCAAAAACTTACTTCCAAACCCCAATATAACACATGTATAGAAAATGACTAAAAAGAAATGAAAGATAATATAAAAGAAAGCATAAAAAGAAAAAGAGACTATTTAGCTCGTCTCCCTGCGATCAACAGGAGTCACAATTCACGTCCCTCAATCAAAGCGGAAGCGCTCCCACATCAATGGGGACTCTAATTCTATGATGTGCTCTCTAATAAATTATGTCATAGTTTTAACTTCTGATAGCCCTCCTCACACCACAATTTCTCAAGAGAACTTCATATATAATCCTCCTTGCTTATCACAAAAAAAAATCCCCATTTTTTCCTAAATGCTTTATTTGCACTCGAACAATTGTTTACTTCTTAAAAGTCACATCTTTGAGAATCATGAACTTAAGAGATTGAGGATCAATATACCAAAATAGATATGTATTTACAACTTCAATTTGTGCATATCTTGCTAAAATGCAATTCTTTTCTCTTGCCTCTAGCTTATCTTTGGTGACAATAACATATGCAAGACCACCATATTTTGAAGCAAGAATACTAAGAAGAAGCATACCTCCCCAAGCCTTCAGTTCCATAGTTGAAGATGGAAAGCTATTCACCATGTAAAAACTTATGTTAGACGACATCCACCTACAGTGACTTCGACAACTGTGCATGAAATATCATGCTCCAAGCTCCCTCCAAGTATTTCGCTCATCTGTTAAGTGGTGTGTTCTTGTTGATATGGATGCAAGAAAATGCCCTCACTCTAGCAAAGTTCATTGAATTCCTTTGGGCAAAATTACATAGCATTATCAGTATGGAGGAATTTGATTTTCTTGTCAATCTGCCTCTTAACCAAAGCCTTCCACTGAACTGAATTAATGAATGTCTACAAATCATTCACACCATAGTACAATTGGAGCAAATCTTAAAGATCATAGTGGATGAAATCCAGAATACCCTTGGCCCTATGACAATAACATTAAATTTCACTCTACTCTGTGTGAATCAGAATTTGATCAAAAAGATAAAATATTATTATTATTTTAAATTATAACCATTTTTTTTACAACTCTCACAATTATCAAAGCTATTTTAATATAATTCTATATTTAGTTACAAATAATTTGATATATAGATGAAAGTAATTATAAATGTTAGTCTAAAAGATCTCATAAATCATTTTTAAATTATTTAAAATTACTGTTAATTAAACTATTCATTACTTAATGTCACTGTAGCAAATCCCATTCTTCACTTACGACGCCATGCAACGGAATGACACAACTAAAGGGCTAGTATTAATTCAAATAAACAAAATTAGATATATTATGTAGACATTTAAACCATTCATTTTGCCCACATTCTTTCTCCCTAAGCTTCTTTTTAAAGAGTGAAGTGGGCAAATCTCGAGTAGCAAGCTGGGGTTACTGCTCGCGAGTAGTAGCTATAGAAAAAGAAGAGAATTAAGAGGAAGACTAATAGTGAGATAATTAGAGAAGCAATATTGAAATTTATTTGTAACATTATTATTATTATTTTATATATATATACATATATTATATATATGTATATATATATATAAAAGAAAGAATTGCTCAAACCTAAATTATATATTCATAGTATGGACTTAAATTAAGGTATTACAATCTTTTACATACAAACCCCTAGACTTCTTCAATATTCCCTTTACCAATAAGACCCTAAATTGGGTCCAATTCTCAACACTCACACAAGAGATGACAAAAGATATCCATTAAGCCCATCTTGTCACATAACCTAGAAAAATATAATGAACTAAGTCCTTTAGTGAGGCAGTCAGCCACTTGCTCTTCAGTGGCTACATGACTTAGCTCCAGTAGCCTGTTATTCAGCTTTTCCTTGATGAAGAATCTATCAATCTCCACATGTTTGATTCAATCGTGTTGCACCGGGTTGCTGGCAATGTAAATTGTTGATTTGTTGTCGCATCACAATTCATTTGATTTCCTTGGTCCACCTTGGGCTCAACCAAGAAGGCTCTCAGAAACTCCTAAGGCCATGGCATTATACTATGCCTTTATTGTTAACCTCGCTACTACATATTGTTTCTTGCTCTTTCAAGAGAGCAAGTTTCCCCTACGAACATACAGTATCCTAATGTGAATCTTCTGTCATCTGCACAACTCACCGAGTCAGCTTCACAAAAACCCTCAATGTTACATATTCTTATTTTTCTACAAGATCAACCCCTTCCCTAGTGCACTCGTCAGAATTTGATATATTACATTCATATGGCCCTTCCTTGGATCATGCATGTAGCAACTCACAACGTTCATTGCAAAAGAGATGCAATTTGGAGATAATTTTGGTAAGTTAAATGCAATTTTCGTATTTGAAATTAACCATGCTTGAAACACTCATGGATGAGGTTGTATATGCTTACTTCTTACATGTTTCCCTAGCCTTTCATATACATAACAAATAGGCTTTGTTTTTATACTTTCTCCACCCCATTCCATGCATAAAAGAGGTGTTTTATTGATCATCTATTTTCCCAAAGTGAAGGTTTATATTGTTGTGAGCATAGAAAGTTAGCTTAGGTTGTTCTTTAGCATGTCTTATGCAAAAATTTGCACCTATACATTGCTTTGAAATGGATGTACATCAAGTACATGCATCCCAGAGTGCAAGATCTGCACTTGTGCAATTGTTTGGAGTGAGTTTACATCATTTCTATACTTGTTAACTCAAAATTCTGCATTTACACAATGGCTTGGAGTTGATCTAGACCACTCATATGCTTTCCAAAATTGAAAATCAGCACCCATACACTTGTTTGGTATTGGTTTAGGCCAACTCTATGTTGTCACTAAGTAAATATTTGCATTGGTTGGAACACACATTGAAACAAATGAGTGAAATATTTTGCAATTTTCGTATGTGGACATGCTCACACATAAAACACCCAAATTGAAAGACATGAGCACTTGTTTTTAACCCATTTCAACATGTATTCACATATATAACAGTAAGTCCATAATTTCAGACGTCTCACTATTTCATGCATAAAAATGATATTTTTCATGTCGGAATCCAAAGCTCTTTTGTGCTCCTACATGTCACATCCATGAAACCTCATTCCATAAAACTCCAAGTGTTCCTATAAGTTACATTTACAAAACTCCACACATGTGTTCACTTCGCTAAATTTTACATTACATTCCACAACCTTTGAAATATGCTACACATTCCCTATATCAAAAACTCCACCTTCACATTCACCCTCTCCTTACAAAATTTCCCTAAACCTACATATTCCCTACATGAAAAACTTTACATTCACCCTCACTTCACAAAATTTCAACAAATCTACATATTAACTACGTGAAAAACTTCACTCTCACACCCACTCTCTCAAATTTTACCAAATCAACACATTACCTTCATCAAAAACTCCACTCTCACACCCACTCTCTCAAATTTTACCAAATCAACACATTACCTTCATCAAAAACTCCACTCTCACACCCACTCCCAAATTTCACCAAATCCACACATTCCCTATATAAAAAACTTAACATTTACCCTCACTTTACCAAATTTCACCAAACCTACACATTCCTGTTGGCCAACATTTTTTTGATTTAAAAGAATATAAGTTTTAGTGATTTAGTTTAATATAAAAATGTATATGATTTTGAAAGTAGTTTTGAAAATAATGTATTTTAATTTTGAAAAATGAGACCGCCTGGATCTCATTTGTCCAGTAGTTTGCATAATCGTGCCTGATGTCACAAATGATACACTTTCTCGAAAAATTAATGTATTCTGCGACGGTAGACCCAATCATACGAACTAAGGGACCCGTGACATCCGTTTGGTCTGCGAACATTTATGTGTGACCGACAAGATTCTACTCGCACTAATAGAAGAACTAGGTAGGGTTTATTTTACACAGGTTCCAAATTCCTATAGAGGCGAGCCACATAGTTAATTACATCCCAAATAGTCGGTGTCACTTGAGAAAACTCTCGATAATGATCGGTGGTTACGTCTTCGAGAATTCGAGGTTTAGGTTTTCACGGTAGGACGTGGAAAAGCGAGTGGGAGTGGCTCGAAATGAGAACGAGTTATTTCCGGAGTCCAAAGGAAAGAAAAGGTAGGGGATGTCACGGATACAGGCGAGCACCGGTGACTTCCACTATCACATGGTGTGGGCTGCGTTTTCGAAACGATGCTAATTAAATGTTTAATCCTACCAATTTTATTATTTGGGACTTACACTTGCATAATATCCGATTATGCAAATAGCCATGCAGAGATATGAGGGTTTACGTCGTAGGGCACGACAACCTCGGATCCTAAAGCGAGTTAGGACTTACGCTGCGCAACGCGGTTGCACAAAAGCCTAAAGAGGAGAGTGAGGGTTTATGACGCGCTGGGCGAGCTACCTCGAAGTCCTATATGTTGTTATTTAAACTAGGAAGAGTTTTGCTGTTGAAGATCCTCTTGCTTCTCGATCCAAGCTCCTCGTTGTGCTGCCCACGAAGTCAGCTCCAAGCTTCTTGTTGAAGTAGCAGTCCTAAGGTCTAAGGTTCAAACGGTTTTGTCAAGTGTGTTCCAATGTTTCAGGTTTTGTTGTTGTTTCAGTTTTGCATGCAGGGTAAAGTAAATTGCAAGTAAAATTGCTAGAAAGTAAAGCGCGATAAAGTGGATTGTAGTAGAGTAATTTGCGGTAAATAAGCTGTAAAAGCGTACTGCGGCATCTCGCTACGCTGTATAATTTGTATTGCGAGTATAGTATCAGCTTACGATGAATTTAAATAAACTTGCGGAGGAAGTAAGCGGAGCGAGAAAACCGACACGAAAGTCGGAAAATAAAGAAAACAAGTCGTAGAAATCGTAAGCGAAACTCGTAGTCGCATATGAAAGATCGGAGCTGGGTATAAGACATCGGTAGAGGTGGGGGCTCGGAGGCTGGGCTGTGTGCTTCCGTCCTTGGATAAGAGCTGCGCAACCCGACGATCTAAGGAGGGTAATCCTTAACCCGATCCAAGTGATTAGCTAGTGGACCTTTATATATTTTATAAAAGAAAATTCTTTTATTTTCATGCGAAAGTTGTTTAAGATTTTATGCAGAGTTCTTTTTAACAAGCAAAAGAGATTTTTATTTTTTGTTTTTGTAAATATTTTGTAAAATGATAGAGTCCACAGGTTAGTCACTTTAATCGTGTTAGGACTACTGGAGACCTAAGATCGTTGGGAAAAACAATCTAACCAAGAGTCGGCGAATAGTACCATCGGCCCTTTCCTCTCCCCTTATGGAGGGTCCTCGAGGTAGGAGATACTATTTTAATTATCCCTCGTATCCCTCGTATAGCACACATAAGCATTATTATCATCGCCCTCGCCACCTAGACCTCAGACTTACACCAGTCCGATGATCCATATGTGGCAAAACAAATGTCCCCAATTGCCAGGAGGATCTGAGCATAATGTTCAAACTCGAATCCCGGTGCATTGAGTTTCATTATTGGTTAAGTCATTTTAGGGAATTCCACAGTTGATTTAATTAAGGAAGGGTGAACCAAGCCTCGGTGCATTCTCTGGTCTGGTGTCTTGATCAGCTTGTGAATTAGGGTCAGGTGCCTAGTTTCACTGTGCATTTGAAGGTTAGGTGGATGGGTTCTCACCTAGAGTGTGCTCCTAAGGTTTAGAAAGTCTGCAGTTAAGGTTAGGTGGGTGACTCACCTAAGGCGTGCACTTAAGGTTTAGGAAGTTTATGTTGTGGGTTAGGTAAAGCGAGGTTTCACCTAAGGCGTGCACCTACAGGTTTAGGAAGTTTATGTTGTGGGTTAGGTAAAGCGAGGTTTCACCTAAGGCGTGCACCTAAGGTTTAGGAAGTTTACACTCTAACTTGTGCTTGAAGTGGCTAAGAGTGACTTATCCTTCCTCAAATTAAATCAGAAGTTCCCCTTTTTGTGACTTAACCGTTTTAAATAACAATAAAAAAAAACAAAGAAAACGGAGAAGGCCGGCTCACTTCCAACACAAGAAAAAGCCAAAAGAAAGGAAAATGCAAGTGAACCGGGCCAAAATCACAATTTTAATGCTTCCAACGACTCGGGGCAGCAACTAGCAAGCCTATGCGGCGACTCTATGATCTCCTACGACTCGGGGCAGTGATTAGACACTCCAAACAGCACTTTCAACTTGTCTACTGTCGGCCAGCTTTTTTTTGCTTTTAAAGAATTTAAAATTTGGTGATTTAGTTTAATATAAAAAGGTATATGATTTTGAAAATAGTGTATTTCAATTTTGAAAAATGAGACCGCCTGGATCTCATTTGTCCAGTAATTTGCATAATCGTGCCTGGTGTCACAAATGATACACCTTCTCGAAAGATTAGTGTATCCTGCGACGGTAGACCCAATCATACAAACTAAAAGACTCGTGACATCCGTTTGATCTGCGAACCTTTTATGTGTGACCAAGCAAGTTCCTCTACCTAATAGAAAAACTAGGTAGGGTTTATTTTACCCAGGTTTCAAGTTCTCTATATAGGCAACCCCCTATAGTTAATTACATCTCAAATGGTCGGTGTCACTTGAGAAAACTCTCGATAATGATCGGTGGTTACGTTTTCGAGAATTCGAGGTTTAGGTTTTCACGGTAGGACGTGGAAAAGCAAGTGGGAGTGGCTCAAATGGGAACAGTTATTTCCAGGAGTCCAAAGGAAACAAAAAGTAGGGGATGTCACAGATCTGAGGCGAGCCCAGTGACTTCCCAGCTATCCTATGGTGCGGCTGTGTTTTGGAGAAGATATTATTTAATTGTTTAATCCTGCCAATTTTATTATTTGGGACTTACACTTGCATAATACTCGATTATGCGAATAGCCTGCAGAGATAAGAGGGTTTACGTCGTACCGTACGACAACCTCGAACCTAAAGCGAGAGACTTACGACTGCGCAGACACGGTTGCACGTAAGCTACAAAAGGAGAATGAGGGTTTACGCCATGCTGGACGAGCTACCTCGAAGTCCTATATGTTGTTATCTAAACGAGGACGAGTTTCTTTGAAGAAGATCCTCTTGTTGCTCAATCCAAGCTCACTTCATGTTATCTTGCCCACGGAGTTAGCTCGAAGCTTCTTGCTGAAGTAGCGATCTAAAGGTCTAAGGTTCAAACAGTTTTGCCAAATGTGTTTCAATGTTTTCAGGTTTTGTTGTTTTTCAGTTTTGCATGCTGAGTGAAGTAAATTGCAAGTAAAATTGGTAGAAAGTAAAGCACAGTAAAGTGGATTGCAGTAAAGTAAATTGCGATAAATAAGCTGTAAAAGCGTACGCAGGCATTCGTTACCGTTGTATAATTTGTATTGCAAGCATAGTATGACTTGCAATGGACTTAAATAAACTTGCAGAGGAATTAAGCAGAGCAAGAAAACCCGACACGAAAGTCAGAAAATAAAGAAAACAAGTCGTAGAAATCGTGAGCAAAACTCGTAGTCACATATGAAAGATCGAAACTGGGTATAAGACATCAGTAGAGGTGGGGGCTCAGAGCTGGACTGTGTGCTTCCCGACCTTGGATAAGAGCTGCCAACCCGACGATCTAAGGAGGGTAGTCCTTAACCCAATCCAAGTGACTAACCATGGACCTTTATATATTTTATAGGGAAAAATTCTATAATTTTCATGCAAAAGTTGTTTAAGTTTTTATGCAGAGTTCTTTTTAACAAGCAAAAGAGATTTTTATTTTTGTTTTTGTAAATATTTTTGTAAAATAGTATAGTCCACGGTTAGTCGCTCTAATCGTCTTAAAGTCTCGACGACCTAAGATTGTCGGGAAACAATCTAACAAAGGTCGGCGAATAGTATCATCGGTCCTTTCCTCTCCCTTATTGAAGGTCCTCGAGGTAGGGGATACTTATCCTAATTATCCACATCGTATCCTCGTATAGCACACATAAGCATTGTCATCATCGCCCTCGCCTCCAAGACCTCAGACTTACACAAGTCCGGTGATCCATATGTGGCAAAACAAATGTCACGAGTGCAGGGAGGATTTGAGTGTAAGGTTCGAGCTCAAATCCGGTGCATTGGGTTTCATTATTGGTTAAGTCGTTTTGGGGAATTCGCAGATTGATTTAATTAGGGAAGTGTGAACCATGTCTCGGTGTGTCCCCGTGTCTAGTGTCTTGAACAGCTTGTGAATTAGGGTCAGGTGTCTAGTTTCACTGTGTATTCGAGGATTAGGTTAATGGGTTCTTACCATGGGGAGTGCTCTCAGGTCCAGGAGGCTATCGTTGTGAATTAGGTGGGTGACTCTCACCTAGGGTGTGCTCTGGAGTCCAGGAGGTCGCATCTTGTGGGTTAGGTGGATGGGCTCTCACCTAAGGTTGTGCTCTCAAAATCTAGGAAGCTATGCTTGAGGATTAGGTGGATGGGCTCTCGCACTAGGGTGTGCTCCTAAAATCTAGGAAGCTATCTTTGAGGATTAGGTGGATGGGCTCTCACTAAGGGTGTGCTCCAAGTCTCATGGAGTCTATGTTGAGGATTAGGTGGATGGGCTCTCACCAGGGTGTGCTCCTAAGGTTTAGGCGGCTTATCGTTGAGGATTAGGTGGATGGGCTCTCACATAGGGTGTGCTCTAAGGTCTAGGAAGCCTATGCTGTGAATTGTGTTTGCAGTGATTAAGAATGTTTTACCCTTCCTTAAGTTAAATCAGAAATTCTCCTTTTTTTTTGTGACTTAACCTTTAAAATAAAAGAAACAAAATAAAAGAAAGAAGACCAACCCAAAATAACAATATTTAAAGTTTCCATCAACATGTGAATCAGTGATTAAATGATGCCCAAAATCTTCGTGAAATAAGCCCCAAACAACACTTTTTGAAGTCCAAAAACAGTAATTTCAAAATATCCCAAACAACCATTTAAAAAAAAATGCTTTAAACAACCACAACAAATTCAAACTCCAAATAACACTTTTAAAGCTCCAAAACAGTAATTATAGGCACGGGACAACAATCCTACGACATCTAGAAGCTCCAAACAGCACCTATAAGCGCGGGACAGCAATCCTACGACATCCGGACGCTCCAAACGACACCTATACAATCATAAATGATATTTCTAATGCTTCCAAAACAACGATAAGATGCAGCCCAAAATTAATATTGAAAGCTCTTAGAACAACGCATGTTTCAAGTAAATTCACAAGGTTCAAAATAACCCTTAATCAACCAAAGAAAAAAGGAAACACATATGACCGGTAATCGTCGAGGAAAACCAAGCAGATTAGCTAGGAAAGCCTAACAACTTATCTCATGCATAGATAAAATACACATATGTAAACATTTTCGTTTAGATAAAAAAAATCGAGCGGTGCGTAAGAATTGAAGTTTGGGCATTGTGTATGTAAATACATATGAGTTGTGTAGTATTTATGTAATAAAATGTAAGCTTTAGGCGTTAGGCATGTAAACACATGTAAGTTGGGTGATATGCAAGTAAATACTCATGTGATTATTTCAGAATTCATGCTACAAAATAGTCTCAAATCCTGCTTGCTAAAAGAGCTGAAAAATAAGACTCGAACACCCTCTAAAGCTTAATATATATATATATATATATATATATATATATATATATATATATATATATATATATCAACACATCCAAACATGAATAACGGTAGAGCAAGAATTGCAATCGAAAGAATAACTTAGGAAAATGAAGGAAATAATGAAACAAATGGGAATGGAGAATGAACAAAAACTCGAGTCCCATAAACCCTTCCCGATTTAAGAAGTATGTGATTTAAGGCGATTGTTTAACATCAACAGAAATTATCACCACGAGATTTGAGTTAAATCATGCTCGGAACCAACTATCAGATGACTATTTTGAGTTTAGCGGGTTACCTCTCGAACGATCAAGGGAAAAAAAAAACGAGCACGGGAGTTTCTGCCGAAAGGCACTGGGTTTCGATGGAGAGCAGGTCGAGCGAGGAGGTTCGCAGCAGGCGAGCGGGGAGTGAGGCGGGATCGAGTGGGCGTCGAGCGTGAGGAGCGGGGTAGGAGAGCAGGCTCGGTTCGGTGCAGGGACGCGAGGCGAAGTCGAGCGGCGCAAGGCCGGGACGAGCGGCCTCGTTCGGGTCGAGCGAGGAGAGAAGCGGCGAACCGAAGGCTCTGTCGATGCGGAGGGAATCGAGGCGCGGGCGGCGGGAGCTAGGTCGCGGGGAGGTCGAGCGGGGCTTCGTGCGAACGCGAGGGAGAAGGGAGCTTCGGTGCAGGGGAGTAAGCGAGTGGAGGAGAGCGAAGGGGCAAGCTTCGGTGCCGAGGGAGGATTCGAGCGGCGGGGAGTCGAACGGGACGTTTCAGTGCAGAGGCGGGATCGAGGGCTAGCAGGCGAAGCAGGTCTCGGTTCGTGCGCGGGGGAAGAAGCCTTCCCAAAATCTTTCCATTGAGCGGGATTTGTATCCCGCTCCTCTGCGATAGCCGTTATGTTTGCAATGGGCGGGAGATTAAATGGTTGACATGTAAGGAGCAGTTATAATAAGCGAGAAAATAATTGTAATTAAATTTAATCAATTCGATTTAACTCCTTTTAAAATTCAAAATTTGAATTTGAGATTATGTAATGTGGTGTGATTAGCCTGATTCGAACCCGGATTGGACCCAGACCTGCGTCCCGCTAATTAAAAAAAATGCGCATCGATTTTCGTGCTGACGGCTCGCACACGGAACCATAGCAATATGGGTGTCCTTCTTAGCTAAAGTCGACGTCCCAGACGCATCGGTGCGGTCCGTTTCGTCATCCGGGGTCGTCACGACAAGTTCGCCGACGATCGGGTCAAAAAAGTGTCGAATTGTGATGTATGTGAGTGCCGAGGTACTGGTGATTCCCCTAGGGGCTGCCCCTATTCATGTAGGAACTCGACTTCGAGTTTCACTTGTTCGGTCCTAATCAACTTAGTGCAATGCCGAGGATTTGGGACCGTTCATGTGAGGCTCGGAGGAGTGAGGAATTGGCTCGAATTTTCTAAGTGGTGTGGTCCCGTACTAGTCCTCTAAGATGGTCAATAAGGAATTCCTAAAGCTAGATCCTAGGGTCTAAGAGGAATATCCTAAGACCTCACTAAAATGAGATCAACAAAAGGACCCCCAATAGGTGTGGTGTGCAGAACATGCACACCGCGCGTATTGGTGTTGACCGAAGCGATCAACGGAACCAAAAGAACTGTCCAAGCACCAAATGTCGAATCGGGTCCGAAAAAGGAATTTGAGTTAAGGTTCCCACTTGGGAAACCCCAACTCAATGAAAGACTTTAGTGTAGAATTTAAGAGTTTCTGCTGGGGATGAAAGGATTTGCAATATGAGGTGTTGTTTGATTTAATTGTTTTGTGATGTTTTTTTTTTGTTGTCTTGCAGAGATTGTTATGATTGTGAGGAGTGTCGTGGTTGTAAGTGAAAGGATTTGAATTGAACATATCATAAATGTGTAAACATGCTGAGTCTTTGAGAAAGGATTAGGATGTAACATATCCCAATGTGCTGAGAAAGAATAGGACTGAGTCTATCCCCAAATGTGCTGAGTGCTGAGAAAGGACTAGGATGGAATGTATCCAAAATGTGCTGAGTGCTGAGAAAGGATTAGGATGGAACATATCCCAAAGGTGCTGAGTGCTGAGAAAGGACTAGGATTAAACCTATCCCAAATGTGCTGAGTGCTGAGAAAGGATTAGGATTTAACCTTATCCTAAATATGTCGAGTGCTGAGAAAGGATTAGGATTGAACCTATCCCAAATGTGATGAGTGCTGAGAAAGGATTTGGATTTAACCTTATCCCAAATATGCCGAGTGCTGAGAAAGGATTAGGATTGAACCTATCCCAAATGTGATGAGTGCTGAGAAAGGATTAGGATTAAACCTATCCCAAATGTGCTGAGTGATGAGATTGCTGAAGTGTGGAAGTGTGGAGCCTGCAAAGTGGGAAGAATGATAATTTGTAAAAGTCGAGAAGTGGTGGAATTTATGAAATTGTGGTGATCGCGAACATAAATTTTATGAAATTAATGAGAGTTTATGAGGGTGCAGAGTTGTTGCGGAATTATGCAGATTTGCAGCGATTTGGAGACTTGTGAAGTTGTAAAATTGTGGATATTTGCTAAGAAATGTGAATGCAAAGATTTGTGAGTACAAAGACTTGTAGAGATTTGTTGATATTTGTGAAATTTGTAGAATTGTGGGGAATGACTAAGAAATGTGAATGCAGGGATTATGAAAATTTGCAGAGATTTGCAAATGATTTGTTGAGGTTGTGAATGCAGGGATTTGCAGAGGTTTGTGAGTGCAGAGAGTTGAAGAGTTGATTGTAGAATCTTGCAGAGATTTATGCAAAATTTGTGAAGACGATGAAATTTGTAGAACTTGCTAGTGCATAGATTTTTTTTTTTTTTTTTTTTTTGTACGAATGTTGAATTTTGTGTAAATTTTATGTGAAATTTGTGAAAATTTATGCAGTACGGGAAATGACCGTAGGAAGAAATCAGACTGAGAAAGAGCATGAAGGGACTCATTTCCAACTCAATGGCTGATTGAACAGATGTCTGTGTGAAAAGAGATGCAGTTCCAATAGAACCAGCCAAATCTCATTCACACCGGACAAAAAGGCATGGAAGGGCGCGGTTCTATGTAGATAGAGCCAGCTAGCCTCTTCAGTGCGAACAATAGTACCCAGAGTTCCTATGGAAAGAAACTTTGTGCCGAGGAAAGTGACGCTAGTGATAAGCGAGGAGAGTCGACGACCGATCAAAATATGAAGCTTGAAATGTTGATTTTGAATTGGATTTTAACTTGATATGGCATCGAGTCTATTTTTATTTTTGTTGTGTTTTGATGTGGTCTATGTTTATGTTTTGTGAGTTCTCTTTGGTTGCAATGTTGTCAGGATTTAGACCCAGTTTTGGACAAGTATGACATCGGTGCTCCTAGAAACAAGACTGTCTTTGGAACACCATGATGCGCAGTACTTCTTGAGGTGCCATCCACTGGCTGGAGACATGTGCAAAAATAACTCATTCTTTAAGGTACTATCAGAATTGTATTCTTTCAAGTACACATAAAGATGTGTTATTTATAGGGACATCACAGCTCGAAAGGCTGTAGCTTTGTAGCTCCGTTCATAGCAGTCGTCGCTTCTTTATCACAGATTTTGTAAAGATGTTCACAGTGCTTGAGAAATCATTTTGATACTCTTCGAATTGATGTTGGAGTAAAATCTTCTGGGCATTGAAAGATATGACTTCAGGGTAGAATTTCCATTAATTTGCTAATAACATAAGCCTTTTACCTTAATTCTTTCTTTCTGAGCCTGAGCAGATTTCAAATATTAGTTCATGTGATCAAAATATTTTTCATCTCCCAAAGATATTTCCGAGACAATTAATAGTCGACCAAAAGACACAAGATCACTTAACTCTTTCCCGAGTATAATATCTGAAGAATTTCCTTAAGAGACCTTTCAAGTTTTATTAATTCGGGGAGAATTCAAACACCAATTTTTGACTGCTCACCTCAAGCTTCTTCCCAGGGAGTCTCATTTTTTCTCCTTTTTTTTGACGAATTACGATATCTGGTGAAGCATGATTTAAAGATTTTGAATGTCTAAATTGGGACACCAATTTTTGATTTCATGCCCACCTCAAGCTTCATCTCAAGTGTTTTTTTTTTTTTTTTTTTTGGAATTACTGTATCTGGTAGAGCATAATTTAAAGATTTTGAATGTCTGAACTCCACTGATTAACAATTCTCAAATATTTCTTAAGACAAATCCTGAGATATTATAACTCGTTCGAAAGTCGAACCCGATCACTTGACGGAGGTTTAAAAGTCTCGTGATATCCTTAGTCGATTACTCGTATTATACTCACACTGACTTATTCTGAAATTTACTCATGACCCAGTCCGAAATCTTTAAAGTGCAGGACCCAGTCATTAGGCCATTAATTTTATATTCTCCTTAAAATCATAATTTCTATGACAATGCTGAAATTTTTATTTTGGATTACTCCTTTCTCGGGTTGTATTCATGTTGAGCCTTGAAGATTTTGTTAACCATGCTTTTCAAATATTGAACAATTATGAAAAAAAAACAAGTTCTTTATTTATTTTATTGCGGTGGGAGGGAAGGGACATACAAACATTGATACCATTAACATTCATTTCAAAAACAAAGTAGTACGATAGTAATCGAGAGATGTTTCATCCTTTGTCAGCTGCATCGGAATCGATCGGAACACTAGGATCGACCAGAAATTACATTGATGGAACCTTATTCGGGTTCTTTCAAATATTCTTTCGGGATCGTTATGTTCCCATTCTTGAAATTCTTCTCGAGCCATTCTTTGAGCGATACAACCCTACATGGTGTGCCCAAGCAATCTGTGATATGGGCAATATCTTGGGTGATCCTTCTTATCGACCTCATCTGGTTTCTTCGGCTCTGGCAACCTGAACTCGGGCTTCTTGATCAAATTTCTGAACATCTTCCCCACTGCCTCATCCTTGAAGGAGTAGACTTTACTCAACCGATCGGCCATGGATGGACCTTGCCCTCTATCTGTGCGGTAAGTTCCCTGCTGGCGCTGTGATTGATGGTACTGTTGGTTGTCTTGCTGAGGCTGCTCTACCTGAATCTGCATTGGCTGCTTGCCTTTGTCAACTGCTGCCACCGTTCCAGACCTCTTGTCGAATGTCTTTGCGGGCTTTGACTTATCAGCTTCCAGGAATCCGAGTTGCTTAGCCTCCTCTTGCAGGCTTGCAGCTTTACTGAGTAGCTTTTCAAAGGTTTTGATTGTAAATCCCTTAAGTAGGAAAGCTACTGGGCCATGGATGCTCTTAAGTAAGATCTCAATCGCATGCTGCTCCTGCAATTGTGGCTCACACTTCATACTTAGATTCCTCCACCGCAGAATGTATTCCACTAGAGTTTCTGTCGGCTTCTGTCTTTCTACCACAAGATCACCCACGGTGATATGATGCTGAGCTCCAGCAAACCTCTTAACGAACATGTTCTCCAGCTCGGTGAATGTTTTTATTGACCCATTAGGCAATTCTGCATACCAATCAAAAGCGACTCCGGAGAGACTGCTCACAAACTGGCGAAATAATAGTGCAATTAAAAGAAGTTTACATGCACATTACTTAATCCTCGTGTACTCACATCCATAAAATTCGATAAACTTGGTATGACATAAAAGAAAATGAGTGGTATATGTGTAAGATGTAAAGTATGAGCATGTTCATAGGAATTGAGTGATATGTAAGTAATCATCACCAAATGATAGCAGCTCGACCATCTTAGCCCTTTTGAAAGCAACTTTGCACATTTACTATGGTCATGTAGATTTTAAATAAGCATTAAAGTGTTTCATCCAAACATACATACTTCTTAAAGCAAATGATTTTAATACATATGCTTCTGATTTTAATTGACTGAAAGACAAATATAGAACTATAAATTTCAGCTTAAAACCAGTGAAGCCCACAAGATCCAAGGCAAAGGGAATTCAAAATTTGTGAAGTATCATAACAGAACAAATCATATGCTAATGGCTTCATCCATATTGTCATGAGCAAGGAAAGGTGACATAACATAAAAGTAAAATTGAACCATTTTAGGGATTAAGCTGTAGAGCAACAAAGAAATTCATAACCAATCAATCCCTAGCCGTATATGCCACAAATCAGAAGAGTGTGTTAGGATTTTACATGTCGTACCCGGGTTAAGAGCGGAATAGAGAAATATGACGAAGGGATGGTGCAATCCGGGGAAAATGAACCGGGAAGTTTGCCGCACGTACGGAGAGCCGAACGAGGTGAGTTGCGGTGCTTCTTGTTTCGACGCAGGGAGGAGGAGACGAGACCGTCGATTGCAGACGAAGGCTTCAGGCTGAGGAGAGGCGAACGAGATTGGAGCGGAAGAGGTGCGTGTTCGCGCAAGAAGGAAGGCGGGCGAGGGAGAAGAGGCGTCGAGCGGGCGAGTACGGGAGACGAACGGCGCTTCTGCGGCTTCGGTGCGGGAGACGAGAAGGAGTCGGTCGGTTGTTGGGTGCGGATGGCGGGATCGGCCGGTTAGCAGGCGAGCGCGGGGGAAGTTCTGCGACTTCGGTGTGGGAGACGAGATGAGTCGAGCGGTTCTGCGTGCGGTCGAGCGGTTCTACGTGCGGTCGAGCGGGGCTTGTCGAGCAGAGGGGGCGCGTCGGGTGCGGGAGTCGAGCGGTTCTTGGGTGCGGATGGCGGTTCTGCGGTGCGAGAGACAAGATCGAGCAGGCGAGTTGGCTTCGGCGTGAAGAGGAAGAAGAAGGGCTAGCCGGTCTCGGTGCAAGATGCTCGAACAGGGAGGAGGGCTGATCTTGAATGAGGAGGGATCTTGGTGCAGGGTGCTCGAACAGGGATAAGGGGGGCTAATGATCGAATGGGGAGGAGGAGCCGCCTGTATTTATTGACGCACTTGGGCGCCAAATTAAATTCCTCCCTAATTAATTAACATTAAATTAATTTAAAATTTGAATTTAAAAGAAACAAATGAGGCTGGGGTGAATAGCCCGATTTGGACTCGAATTAAATCGAGTCGAGCCGGATTCACGTCCGCAAATTTTAAAAAAAATGCGCATCGGTTTTCATGTCGTTCGCGCGCGCTCGGAACCACGGCAATATGGGTACGCTTCACTAGCTAAAGTCGACGTCCGGACGCATCACGTGTGGTCCGTTTCGTCATCCGAGGTCGTCCGGACAAGTTCGCCGACGGTCGGGCCAAAAAAGTGTCAAATATGGTGCGCGCGAGTCGAACGTCATTAAGGGTTTACCGAGGCCGTACGCCACTATGGGAACTCATTTTCGAGCTCTCTACATGTTAGTCCTTAGCACTGCAACGAAGAGTCGAGTGCTTGGGACTACTCATGCGAGGTCTTACAAAAATGGGTCTAGAAGTGGTTCGAAGCTCTACATGTGAGGTGGGTTCAGTGACTAGTCCGCTAGGATGGTCGATAAAGAACTCCTAAAGTCTAGATCCTAAGGTCTAAAGAGAATAACTAAGACCTCATTAAAATGAGGTCGACAAAGGACCCCGATAGGTGTGGTGTGCGAACATGCGCGCCGCGCGTATTGGTGTTGATCGAAGCTACCAACACAACTGAGAAGGCGTGTAAGCATGTCACACTCGGAACAAATTGACTCGAGTCGGGGTGAATTTGAGTTGGGGCTTTCCATTGGGGAGTTCGACCCGAAGACGAAACGATTGAAGATCTTTAAAAGTTTCTGCTGGGATGATAAAAGGATTGTAAAATGATGTGTTGTCTGGTTGTTTTGTCATAAGTTTTGTTTGAGTGCTGTAAATTTCATTAAATGAGAATCAATTTGGGCAGGAAAGTACGAGGCCACTAACACGAGATTTATGCCGAAAACAGTCACCAAGAAGAGGTTTATGCTAAAAGAGGGCCACCAACTGGGAATTTACGCAAAAGAGACCATCACCTGAGGATTTACGTCGAAAGAGATAGACCCTAATTAGGGAATTTACGTTAAAGAAGGCCACTAACTAGGAATTCTGCAGAAAGAAGGCTACCAACTAGGAATTTATGTCAAAGAGACACCACCAAGGATTTAAGTCAAAAGAATAACATCAACTAGGGAGTTCTACGTTAAAAGGTCATCGATTGAGGAATTTACGGCAAAAGAGACCACTGCCTGAGATTTACGTCGAAAGATAATAGCCACAACTAGAATTCACGGTAAAAAAGAGCCACTAACTGAGGATTTACGTCAAAAAAATAATCACCAACTAGGAGTTCTACGCTAAAGAAGGCTACCAACTGAGGAATTTACGCTAAAGAGACCACCATCTAGGGATTTACGTCGAAAGAATAGCCACCAACTAGGAGTTACGCTAAAGAAGGCCACAGCTGAGAATTCACGCGAAGCCATGCCACTGAGATTACGTCAAAGAAATAGCCATCGACTAGAATTACGCTAAAAAAGCGCCAACTAGGAATTTACGTGAAAAGACACCTCGAGATTACGTCAAAAATAGCCGCATAGGAGTTACGCTAGAAAGACCTGACTAGGAATTCTGTAAAAGAGACCACCACTAGAGATTTACGTCGAAGAAATAATCACACTAGGAGTTCCGTTAAAAAGGCCTCCAACTGAGAATTCTATGCAAAGAGACCACACTAGGATTTAAGTCGAAGAAATAGTCACCAATGAGAATTCTGTTAAGAAGCCACATTAGGAAATTCTACGCAAGAGACACCACCTGGGATTTACGTCGAAAGAGATAGCCACCAATTAGGGAGTTACTGTTAAAGAAGGCCACCAACTAGGAATTTACGCAAAGAGACCACCACTGAGGATTTACGTCAAAAGAAATAGCCATCGACTAGGGAACTTACGCTAAAGAAGCCACCAGCTAGGAATTCACGTCAAAAGAGACCACCATCTAGAGATTTACGTCAAAAGAAATAGAAAGCGAGAAGAGTGCGGTTCATGCGAGTAAAACCGACTAAACTCTTCTACACGGAATTGAGGACCCGGTGTTCTCGTGGAATGAGACTTCGTGCCGAGGAAAGAGACAATGATACGAAGCAGATTGAGAAGATTCGAACCAGTAGGGTCGAGATTTGGATTTGAAATGGTTGATTTTGATCGTTTTGATTTCAAATGCTATTTAATTTCGATTGTTTCATGGACGAGTGCGAGCCGTATGAAGTTAGATTATTGTTTCGTTCGTCGAGTTTTGTCACCATTTCGATTTAAGATTGTGGAGTTTATTTAATTTCATATTGTTTTCGTATCGTTCTCGGTTCGTTAGTATTGTGAAGTTGAATCGAGGATTCGACTTAACGGCATTAAACCGATCGCACGACGTAGCGAAAGCAAACTTTATTAATACTCCGAAATCGGATACGATCGAAACATAGTGCGAATACTCGATGTCGATGAATATAAAGAGATACATATGAGTAACATACGTATGTAGAATGCGATCTTCGATTATAAGCTATCGGTGATTTCTTCTGTCGAGTCTCTTTCGAGCCATACGGAATTGTGTAGAGGCTAACCCTCCTCTCGAGACGTACTTCGAGACGAAAGTCCCTCGTACACGCTTAGAGGTGTCGTTGTCTCACGACTCAGAAGGCTGCAACCCTTCGAGGTCGGGTCGGGCGGTATCCAAATGGTGCTTTCATGTCGTCCATTTTCCTGAAAGTGATGGACACTCTCCTCTGCGGTACTCCTGGAACGCAGTGCTTTGCCAGATCGGCTCCATTTCCTTTAAGCACAAGCACTGATCCAACTGGAAGAGGGATCTTTCTGGCCACTGAATTCACACGGGCCAACGACCCGCAACTCTCTCTCGAACATAATATCGCATCTGTCGAGGAAGGAGGCGTGCGGAATGGTCTCGGAAAATCATGATGATCTATATGGGGTGGAATGCGGTCCCCTCTTTGTAGATATTTATAATGCAACTATTCGGCACACAATCCGTCGGCGAGATGTGCCAAGAAACCATCCTTTTAATCATACTCTTTAATATCGAGGGCATCGGGTCTACCTTGTCGTGTCTTATGATGCCGGCGGATTCCCTTTCTTGTCATGAGCGTAGTTGTAGCAACAACCAAGGCTGAATAGTAACTCGTCCCTTGCCTCGCATCCATCTTCGGGGTTCGAATACGTCTTCTTCCTTAAACGGCACTGCCGGCCTAAGTTCACGAGGTAAAAGACATAATCAATTATGCCCTCTTGTTCGTTACTCGAGAACACATCTGTATGCGATTCCGACCCTTCCAGAATGTTAACATATTTCCCGAATTCTTTAAAGTGCTCGAAATTTTGCTTTCGAACCCTTTGAAATTTCTCGGTTCATCCTCCGAAATTGTCGGCGGTAGCTTTGATTTAACGAGTTGTGAAATGTAAGACACGATTTCTGTTGATTTTCATGACTTTGAGTCGGCAGGACTATGATGTGATCCTCGTGGGATTCAGCGGCACGTTTTACGGTAAGGAAGGCTTTGCAGCTGGCTTGGTCTTTCTCTTCTTTATCAAAGGTGGGGAATGACGTCCCTACTCGGTGCAGTTACTTTGTTCTTTCCCCGTGCTTCTTGGGGCATCTGCTGTAGTGACTCTCGGGCTACCCTTTTCTCCGAGCGGTCTGCATCAGGAGTTCGCGGCGCTTCAAATTACGGCGTTGTGTGCGTGAAAGTGGAATCTTCCTAGATGCACCTGCTGGTACCACCTGTAATGGAACACTGGTGGAGTTCCCCTGTATGGCATTCACAATCGGGCTGTCAGCTCCCTGTATCTCTTCTTTGTCATCCCCGAACTTTCTCTTATTTATCGCCGCAGTGTGTTCTCTGCTCTTGAAACTGAGTACTGTCTTCAGGTTTTCTGCTTCATCTGGATTGATTACCTTTAGCATGTGACCCTCATAATCCATCTTCACTGTTCGAAGTCCGGGTCGAATTCTATGCATGGCGCCTGTGCCACCTCTTCCTCGTTGAGTGCGAGTTTGATGCCGTTTTTAAATGAGAAAATCGGCCTCTTGCTCGACATTTTCTGCAAAAAGACGGGAAAAACGTCGGCGTGCTAAAATTCGAGCCGAACGGGAACAATACTAGTTTATTATTGAATATATTTTACAAAGTCATGTTTGCATTTCATTTCAAGCATGTAAATTTATGAAAGAATGTGGAATTTGTGGCATTTCAGATTTTAATATGAAAGAAATACAATTTTCAGGAGAAGTCAACTTATCATTTTCATTACAGACACATTTTTTTTATTTCATTTATTGGACACAGTTACAGACAATTGTCACATCGGCATATCTTAGGACTCGCAATCGGGTCCCTCGAAACGTCACGATGCGTAGTACTTTTCGGATATCGCCGATTAATTGGTAGCATGGGCCTTTCACCACAGCGATCTATCGGTTGGTAGGATCCTCGGAGTAGACTTTTCGACCACGAACGGTCCCTCCCGAGTCGGTTCGAATTTTCCTCCCATCTTACGGTGTGCGAGAATGGGCCTTCGGAGTACGAGGACTAAGTCACCAACTTTAAACGTTCTTGGGCGGACCGGCTTGTCGTGGGCTTGCGTCATCCTCGCTTGGTATAATTCGAGGTTCTGTTGTCTTACTGAGTCGCTTCCCTTCGAGACTTTCTAGTTCTTCGAGCCGGAGCTTGGCATTCTCCTCCGTCGTGATTTTGTTAGCTACGGCGATTCTGAGGGATGGTAATTGCACTTCCAAAGGAAGCACAGCCTCGGACCCATACACCAGGGCGTAAGGTGTAGATTGAGTTGGGGTTACGAACGTCGTCTGTACGCCGCATAACGCCTCGAATAGCTTGCTCGTGCCACCCTCTTTTATTATTGTCTAATGTCTTTTCGGAATTCGCATGAGAGTCTTATTGAAGGCCTCGCTGAGACCGTTCGCTTTCGGGTAGTAGATCGTAGAATATCTCCGATCTCATCCCATGTCGCTTGACAAAGCTGTTGATTTTAGTACTTTTGAATCGTTTGTACCGTTATACGAAATAACCTGCGGGAACACCAAAGCGGTAGACAATTTGGGTTTTGAAAAAGCGAAGAACGTGATGTCTTGTGACTTCCTTGACAGCAGCTTGCCTCTGCCGATTTTGAAAAGTGATGCGTCATTGCTAGTATGAACCGGTGTCCTTTAGATGACGGAGGGTCCATCGGACCCACTATATACGTGCCCCAACACTCGAATGGCCGCGACGCAATTGTTGGGTGTAGCACATTCGGCGGTTGATGTAAGACCACTCCGTGCACCGACAACGATGGCGGCTACGGCAATTTCCATGCGGTCATCCATCATTGATGGCCGATAGTACCCCATTCTCTTGATTTTCATTTTCATTTTCGGACTGGCGGTGGGCACCACATAGTCCGCATGTACTTCCTTGACGATATTACGCGCTTACGCCTCGCTTGGACATCTTAACCACATACGGTCGAAGGATCTTTTGTATAACACGTTGTCGACTAGGGCGTATGACAATGCCCTCCTCTTAATCCGATGTGCTTGTTGATGCGTCTTCGCGCGATGTCCGGTCTGCAAGTATTCGAAAAATGGTCGACGCCAATCATTCTCATCTTCAGCTACTGCAGCAACTGTGTTCTCACTTCCCTGCTTATGCACGGTATCCATGTCGATTTGAGATAGAACTTGACATCCCTGTATCGTAACGTCGATAGAATCTTCCGGCGGGCATGCAAACTCCTTAGCTAATTTGGCTAAAGCATCTGCATGAGAATTGTCACCTCGGGAATTCTATACAATGTCACATTGGGAATACGATTCTAACAACTTCATCGTGTAGCGGTGGTGCTTGTTCTAGCACGGGTTTTAAGATCTTATCTTGTCCGATTACTGTTGGATAACAAGTTGAGAATCTCAAGTAGATAGCGAGGTACGTTATTTCCATTAAAATTGCTAAACCTAACCACGTTATTAGGGCCTCATATTACGCCTCCTTGTTTGTACACGGCTCGGTCAGGTAGTAAGAATATCTTAACATCCCTCGATCTGGTGTAATGAAGATTAGGCTAATTCCTGCTCTGCTGGGAATTATTGTCTACGAATCTTTATCTCTTCTGACTGACCAAGCTCCGTCAAAGTACATCTCCCAACGTTGAGCATTGGGATATCCTATGTTCATTACTTGTTCGTCAGGCAAGTCATCGTTGAGGGAGAATCGAGTGGCAACGGGTGTCTTTGCGAGAAAGTCCGCTAAAATTTGTCCTTTGACGGCGCGAAGAGGTACGAAAGTTATATCGAATTGCAACAATATCATTGACCATCGCGCCAATCTACCAGAAAGGGTCGGTCGGGTCATCAGATATTGCAACGGATTAACTTTCGAGATTAGGTTGACCTTATGAGCTAGCATATAATGTCTAAGCTTTTGGGCGGCGAAAATTAGAGCTAGACAATGCTTCTCGATTGGAGGATACTTTACCTCCGCGAGGTATTAGACGACGACTAAGGTAATAAAGGGCGTTTTCTTTACCCTCTTCATTGACTCGAGCTAGCGGGGCTCAGGAGTCGTCTCAAGCCGCGGTATAAAGTATCAACGGTCGGCTTCGAGGCTAGAGTTGCTAAAACGGGAGGTGTCATTAAGTATTGTTTAATACTTTCAAAGGCCGTTGACATTTTTCATCCAAGTAAACTTGGCATCTTTCTTTATTAACGCAGAAAAGGGCGACACCGATCACGACAGATTAGATATAAAGCGTCGTAGATATGCCGATTTCCCTTGAAATGATCGTAGGCGCTTTAAGGTTTTAGGGAGTGGCATTTTCGAGATGGCTTTAATCTTCTCGGATCGATTTCGATTCCCGGTGTCGGACAACAAATCCTAAAAATTTCCGGAGGTGACACGAAGGCGCACTTTAAGGGATTCATTTTAAGATTAAATTGCCGCAATCGTTCGAAGACGATCCTCGAATCGTACGAGTGGTCTTCCTTCGTTTGCTTTTGATGACCAAATCATCCACGTAGCATTCGACTTGGTTATGGATGAGGTCATCAAAAATCCTTGTCATGGCTCGTTGGTATGTTGCTCCGGCATTCTTGACCCGAATGGCATTCTTGTGTAGCAATAAATTCGATCGGTGTTACGAAAGCGGTAAGTGTCGCGTCTTCTGGCGCCATCTTAATACGATTATATCACGAAGATCCGTCCATGAATGAGAAAATTTCGTGTGAAGATGCGATGTCCACCATTAGTTACGGGATGGGTAATGGGAATTCGTCCTTCGGGCGAGCCTTGTTTAAATCTGCGAAATCGACACAAATTCGAATTTGTCCATTCTTCTTTCTAGCGGCACAATATTAGCTGACCACGTTGGGTATTGTTCTTCTCTTACAAACTTGGCATCTATTAACTTCTTCACTTCGGCGATGACTTGTTGCTCTATTTCAAGTCGCATTCTTCGGGAGCTTGCTAACAGGGGTCATGGTCGGGTCTACTCCAAGTACGTGGACCGCGACCTCCGGTGCTTAACTCGGGCATCTCATCGTAGCTCCATGCGAAACAATCTCTGAATTCGACAATAGTTCGATTAAATGCGAAGACTCCTCATCGCTTAGTAGTGAGCTAATGAAAGTAGGTCTAGGGGCATCTTCGGTCCACTAGATTGATCTCCTTGATTCATCGATTGTAGACTTGATTTCCTCCTCGAAACTCGGTGGGCATCCTCTATTTGAGTTTCTTCGAGTCCTCTTCCACTTCGAGGCAATTTTCCTCTAAGCGGCTAGTAACGACCAAGCAAAATTCGGTGTCATAGACCGGCCCTACCGTGCCGAATCCAACGCCCTCTTTCGATTTAGAGGCTCGATTTTTATTATTCCACGATTCCTCGAAGAGGTGCATCCTTTCTTTTGATAATTTACCGGGTACAAAACCACGTTGAATTAATCTTTGCACATAAGGAGAGTAATAATCAAGAGACAATTCCATTAATTCATTAAAAGTATTTTCTTCCAATTTTACATTGTTTTCAGAACTGGAAGAAGAAGAACCACGGTAAAATTTTATCGGCTTCGTGCCAACACTTTGTACTTCCTTAACCTCCAACCCCTCAACTTTATTGGAATGAATCGGGGTTAAGGCTATGGCTTGTACATAGTGGTTGATCCGATCGTACATTGATTCATATTCCTTTTTCTTTTCTTCTTCCAAGGAAATCTCAAATTGAGGTGTCTTTTGATTTCTTGTTCTCGCTATTTTTGTCATCTTTTCATCCTCGGAGGCTGTCTTCCGATTCAATGTTGATGACCGGATCTCTCCGTTCAACAATCTTGTTAACTCTTCCTCGCCCTCGTCCCCGGCCTTGATCTCGAAAACGGGGGCTAAAAGAGATGCCACCATCTCGCTGTAAAGGAGTGATGGGAGATCGCTGAATCGGAGCTGGGTGGTCTCGTTCTTGCAATCCCTTTGACTCTTCAAATTTCTTTGGAATGACGTCTCTGGAGAAAACTGTCTTCTTTGGTGGCGCGTAGTAGGCAGCATCTTCATGAAGGCCTATCTCATGTATTGCAAAAGGTTGTAGATCTCCCTTGATGCACCATTCCTGACCTCCTTCATAGTATTTTATGCACTGGTGTAGGGACGATGGAACCATTTTGTACTCATGGATCCAGGGTCGACCCAGTAGGGCATTGAACGAAGTCTCTGAATCTATGATGTGGAATTTTGCGGTCGTTACTAGTTCACCAATTCTCAGTGACAGTGTTATCGATCAGAGAGCCCTTTCTCCTTTCTGGTTGAAGCCTCTTAACATCATTTTGTCAGTAGAAAGCCTGCGGGTGTCGATGTCTAAGTAGGCTAACGTCCGTAGATTCATTATGTTAATTGATGCTCCGGATCAACCAATACCACGGAGAGTGTGAATGCTGTCGATGTTCACGGAAATATATAGGGGTCGGTTGTGATCGAGTCATGCCAAGCAACAAGTCATCATCCGTGAAAGTGATACCGGATTTGTTCCTTTAACGAACAAACCTCGTCTGCGAGGCTGGCGGCCAAGCTGGGCTAAGCAAATCTACGGGTCGAGCAAAGCCTTAACCGAGCCTCTCTCATCTCTTTTGACGGTATCGGGGCGTCGAGAATGCTTAGTTTGGTGGCGACTTTCGTAGATGGGCTAGAACGTTATACTCCACTTTGTTATTCGAGCTCCCCGATTCCTCTTGAACATGTGTCTCTTCGGTTAATGGGGTTGGTTACGCGAGAGGTAGGTGTATGTTTTCCTTCTTCTGCTGGACCCGTTGTTTGGGGTAACACCTTTCCTCTTCTCGAATACACCTCCGTTATTTCTTCCATCATTTGGGTTGGACCCGAAGGCTTGTCTTCGAAGTGCTTGGTTGGCTCTTCCGGTGTTGTCTCCGAATACGACAATTCTAATTCAATCGTAGCGGCGTTCCTTGAAACTCGAAAACGGGCGCTTCACTATCCGAGCTGTCGTACACTTGTGTTGTTAATATCTTCTTTAGTCATGTTAATAAGTTCATCGAGATTTTGTACGATTTGAGGATCGTCGATGAAATTGAAATTCGTATTGGATTTGTTGTTAGTTATGCAATCACCGAAACTAGTAAAAACGTAGCCAAAATCAGAATTCTTTGCATTACGTGACCCTGGAGGGACAAAGAAATCGTACAAGGTGAATGGTTCGAGGAATTTCTCCCCGAATCTGAAACAACCGATCGTGAGAAAGCGGCCCCTAGTTCACTCTTCGCGCTATCATCCTTTACATCTTTGACACTTTCATCCTTTATCTCTTGCGGTGATGACTTTCCGGGCATGCTCGGCAGTCTGTGGCCAAGTGGATTGTAAGCTTCGAGCGGAGGCTTGTGTTGAGGCTGCACGTATACGATCCAGAGTTTTACGAGATGATCTAGTCCGGCTCGTGTTCCATCCGGCCACGTTACATAGGGGTCGATCGAAACTATGGGCCCGATCGAAATCACATTGACCGAACCTTTTCGAGTTCTTTCAAATATTCCTTTGGGATTGTGATATTCCCGTGCACTGTAGTTCCTTTCAAGCTGACCTTTGAAGCGAAGCAATCCTCCATCGTGTGTCAGAGCATTCGTGATATGGGCGATACGTGGGGTGATCCGTCTTATCGACCTCATCGGTTTCTTTGGCTGCGGCAACTGAACTCGGGCTTCTTGATCGAATTTACGAACATCTTTCCCATTTGCCTCATCCTTGAAGGAGTAAACTCTGTTCAGTCTGTCAGCCATGGTTGGACCTTGCCCTCTGTCTGTGCGGTAAGTTCCTTGCTGGTACGTGGGTGATGGTGCTGCTTGGTTGTCTTCTTGTAGGCTTGTTGGGTGTGTTGCGGACGTTGGTATGTCTGTCGAGGTTGTTCGGCACTGAATCGCGTGGTTGCTTTGCCTTTGTCGGCTTCGCCATGTGTTCCGGATCTCTTCTCGAATGTCTTTCTCGGCTTTGGCTTGTCGGCTTTCTCCGGGAATCCGAGTTGCTTAGCCTCCTCTTGCGGGCTCGCGGCTTTACTAAGTAGCTTTTCAAAGGTTTTGATTGTAAATCCTTTGAGTAGAAAAGCTACTTGGACCATGAATGCTCTTGAGTAAGATCTCGATCGCATGTTTGTTCATGCAATTGTGGCTCGCATTTCATACTTAGATTCCTCACCAGTAGAATGTACTCCACTAGAGTTTACGTCGGCTTCGTCTTTCTACTACTAAGATCACCCACGGTGATATGATGCTTGAGCTCCAGCAAACCTCTTAACGAACATGTTCTCCGGTTACGTGAATGTCTTTATTGACCCATTCGGTAATTCGCATACCGATCGAATGCAACCCGGAGAGGCTTGCTCACAGGCGGCGGAATAAGAGTGCTTCGCTACCCCAGCGTTGCGGCAACTTGCCGGAAGTGTGCAACATGCGACGAGGATTTCTGTTCCATCGAAACGTTTTGAAGGTAGGTGGCACGAAGCCCTTCGGGTAGGGCCTTTGCATCGAATTCCTACGGATATGGTCTACCCTTTGGAATCAATGCTCCTCCTTTGGATTGGGCTAAGGCCTCCTTTACTTGTTGTTCAACCATTTGTTTGATGTCCTTTTCCGGTATAGTGTTTTGGGCTGAACCATTCATTTCATCTGCGACATGAATGATCTCTGGTCGGTTTATTTATGGAGAGGCTGCTCTCGGAGATTGAGGTCGACTCTGAAACGAGGCTATAACGGCGCCATCTCCTCCATCCTTTTTTCCATGCGGATGATAAGCTCATCCCTCGTCGGATGGCCCTACGTGACTCATCCTCGGCGTTCTCCTCGGTAGGCGAAGGAGCACCGCGCGATGACGCGAGGCTCTAGTCTCGACCATAAAGATCTCTGCGAAATCTTCATCCATATGAAATGACAAATCGTGTTCTTCATCATTGATGCTTCCACTTTGTTCTTTTGACGGTTCGGCGATGTACGCACGAGCTTCTCTAATCTTTCCTCGATTGACTTCCCTTTAATGATCTTGAGATCGGCGGGGATTTGTTGTTGTACACCTTCCATCAACAGCGATTTCGGCGTGGCCGGAACACTAATGATTGGAGCATCGGACTTGGAATCCTTTGCGGGGAGACGACTTTTTGATCTACGGTTGAGGCACCGGTCCGGCGACCTTAGGACTCCGCAACTTCTCCTTCGGAACCGAGGCCGGAGACTAGACGTCTCTTTGGGGGCCTCGGCTCTCCTGGATAAATCGCGGTCCCTAATACGCGGTCCGGATGCAGTAACTAGTGATCCTTTGTGGGAATCTCCCATCGTGGTGGCAAACTGTGTTCTCGAACCCAGTCGAGACTGAATCGGTCGGCGCTCTGCAGGTTTCTGAGAGGCGGCAGCAGTAGGTGTATGGTTAGCACCAGTATCTACACGTTCTCCCAGGCGAAGCTTAACGGGAATACGAGACTGCGGTGCTCTTCCCTCCTGGGTAGATCCATGAAATTGGCTAGCGGTTTCATCCTTTTTCAAAATTTCTGCTCGGACTCGGGGCGACACAGCACACCCCATCCTTCTTATTATCTCAGCAACGGAGCAACGCTCCTCTCGAGCCAATTTTCAAACACCCAACGAACGTGAGGAAGGGGCTCAGGCCTCTTTCTCTTTTCGACACGACGACGAGGCGAGGCGGTAATTTAGCGACAACCTTGTGAGCACTCTCTTCTCCAAGAGCGGCGGACAATGGGTGAAACCTGCTTCCTCTAAGGAGAGGTGCGGTCTCAGCCCATCCAGTTTCTTCTTGTTGAGGAATCTCTGCGGTCGGAACAGTTTTCAAGGTGTTTGCCCATTTGGCCTTTAAGATCTTGCGATTTCTATTCCTTCGTTGCGTTCGGGTAAGCTTACCGGACTTCGAGCTAGATCCAATCTCAAACACAGATGGTAACGGGGTAAGGGCATGAGGCGACTTGTCCTCATATAAGATTCCCTTTCCTTTCGACATCGGCGGAGCGGCGGGCGTGGTAGCGGTAAGTCCGAGGGGAGTAGATGAAGCTTTAGCGATAACGGGAGCGACGAACTTCATGGGGGCGGCGGTGACCTTCGCCTTCTTGAGGGAAGGGAAGTCTCGGTCACAGTTCAAGTTGAATTCAGCGGACGGCTCCTGGACATCTGGGCCAGCGACTTTCTTCACGAAGAACGGGGTCTTTCCGAGTGTTCCTTCAAATTCGTCAAAACCGGATCCAAATTTAATCTTGGACCCCACCGGCGGGCATCCCCGCTGGTAAGCGAAGTCGCACGAGAATGTCGAAGTTGGGGACGACATCTTTCTTTCTGTCGGTTGAAAAAAGTTGTTGGGCGTTAGAGGAATCCCACACTCGATTTACGGGTAAAAAAATAATTACATTTATTGCAAGTACAAAAGTTGACGAAATTGTCAAACTGGGCGTTTCTTTCGAAACTTATCCAAATGAATTTTGAATTAAATTTGTTTTCATTGTTGCTTTTGTTGTGAATGTTCTGTTTCGGTATGAAGTCATGAAGTTTGATATTACTGAGGAAACTTTCAGGGGGATAATTTGATGTGATTTGCAAAAAGAACAAGTCAAACTTGGGAAAGGGATGAAGCAACCACGAGGTAAAGGACTCAGTCCAAAATTAGAAAGGACTCATTCCACACCGAACGTACTCCTACCCTAACCTGCCACACTTATTGGGGTCCACCTACTAAACCACTAAGGATTCCGAACCACCCTGTTTAAGGATGATTAAACGGGCGGTTCTGGAATCCGAAGAGTTGACTATACTTGGCTCGAGGAAGAAATGGGCACGGTATGTCGACGGAAGAACAACGATCGGCGCACGAGGGACATGGACACACCGCCGATGTATGAAGACAAAACCTCCGATCAAAATGGAGAGAGGAACTAGTCCGTGAGTGTGCGGAATTTGTCGGCCGACATTTTTTTGCTTTAAAAGAATATAAAGTTTTAGTGATTTAGTTTAATATAAAAATGTATATGATTTTGAAAGTAGTTTTGAAAATAGTGTATTTTAATTTTGAAAAATGAGGCCATCATGGATCTCATTTGTCCGATAATTTGCATAATCGTGCTACGATGTCACAAATGATACACTTTCTCGAAAGAGTAATGTATCTTGCGACGGTAGACCCAATCATACGAACTAAAGGACTCGTGACATCCGTTTGATACTGCGAACGCTTTATGTGTGACCGACGAGTTCTCCTACCAATAGAAAGACTAGGTAGGGTTTATTTTACACAGGTTCGAAGTTCACTATGAAATGAGCCCCTATAGTTAATTACATCCGAAATGTTGGTGTCACTTGAGAAAACTCTCGATAATGATCGGTGGTTACGTCTTGAGAATTCGAGGGTTTAGGTTTTCACGGTAGGACGTGGAAAAGCAAGTGGGAGTGGCTCGAATGGGAACGGTTATTTCCAGGAGTCCGAAGGAAAGAAAAGGTAGGGGATGTCACGGATCGAGGCGAGCCCGGTGACTTCCCGACTATCACATGGTGTGGTTGCGTTTTGGAGACGATGTTATTTAATTGTTTAATCACGCCGATTTTATTATTTGGGACTTACAGCTTGCATAATATCCGATTATGCGAAATAGCAGCAGAGATATGAGGGTTTACGTCGTGCGTACGACAAGCCTCGGAACCTAAAGCGAGTTAGGACTTACGCTGCGCAACGCGGTTGCACAGAAGCCTAAAGAGGAGAGTGAGGGTTTATGCCGCGCTGGGCGAGCTACCTCGAAGTCCTATATGCTGTTATTTAAACTAGGAAGAGTTTGATGTTGAAGATCCTCTTGCTTCTCGATCTAAGCTCCTCGTTGTGCATTGCCACGCGATGTCGTGCTCCAAGCTTACTTGTTGAAGTAGCTCGATCCTAAGGTCTAAGGTTCGAAACGGTTTTGTCGAGTGTGTTCCGATGTTTCGGGTTTTGTTGTTGTTTCGGTTTTGCATGCTTGAGTAAAGTAAATTGCAAGTAAAATTGCTAGAAAGTAAAGCGCGATAAAGTGGATTGCGGTAAAGTAATTTGCGATAAATAAAGCGTAAAAGCGTACACGGGCATCTGCTACCAGTTGTATAATTTGTATTGCGAGTATAGTATGACTTGCGATGAATTTAAATAAACTTGCGGAGAAGTAAGCGAGAGCGAGAAAACCGGACACGAAAGTCGGAAAATAAAGAAAACAAGTCGTAGAAATCGTAAGCAAAACTCGTAGTCACATATGAAAGATCGGAGCGGGTATAAGACATCGGTAGAGGTGGGGGCTCGGAGGCTGGATTGTGTGCTTCCGACCTTGGATAAGGAGTTGCTCAGCTCGACGATCTAAGGAGGGTAATCCTTAACTCAGACCAAGTGACTAACCATGGACCTTTATATATTTTATAAGGAAAAATTCTTTTATTTTCATGCAAAAGTTGTTTAAGATTTTATGCAGAGTTCTTTTTAACAAGCAAAAGAGATTTTTATTTTTTGTTTTTGTAAATATTTTGTAAAATGATAGAGTCCACAGGTTAGTCACTTTAATCTTCTTAGAACTACTTGACGACCTAAGATCGTCAGGAAAACAATCTAACAAGAGTCGGCGAATAGTATCATCGGTCCTTTCCTCTCCTTATGGAGGGTCCTCGAGAGTAGGAGATCTTATTCAATTATCCCTCGTATCCTTCGTGTAGCACACATAAGCATTATTATCATCGCCTCGCCACACTAGACCTCGGACTTACACCGGTCAGATGATCCATATGTGGCAAAACAAATGTCCCCGATTGCCGGGGAGGATGCGAGCGTAATGTTCGAGCTCGAATCCGGTGCATTGGGTTTCGATATTGGTTAAGTCATTTTAGGGAATTCCACAGTTGATTTAATTAAGGAAGGGTGAACCAGCCTCGGTGCGTTCTGCAGTGCAGTGTCTTGATCGACTTGTGAATTAGGGTCGAGTGCCTAGTTTCGTTGTGCGTTTGAAGGTTAGGTGGATGGGTTCTCACTAGAGTGTGCTCTACAGGTTTAGGAAGTACGCGATTAAGGTTAGGTGGGTGACTCACACTAGGGCGTGCTCTTAAGGTTTAGGAAGTTTATGTTGTGGGTTAGGTAAAGGAGGTTTCACACTAAGGCGTGCATCTAAGGTTTAGGAAGTTTATGTTGTGGGTTAGGTAAAGGAGGTTTCACTAAGGCGTACTTAAGGTTTAGGAGGTTATGTTGTGGGTTAGGTAAAGGAGGTTTCACACTAAGGCGTGCACCTAAGATTTAGGAAGTTTATGTTGTGGGTTAGGTAAAGGAGGTTTCACCTAAGGTGTGCACTCTGAGGTCTAGGAAGTTCACACTCTAACTTGTGCTTGAAGTGGCTAAGAGTGACTTATCCTTCCTCAAATTAAATCAGAAATTCCCCTTTTTGTGACTTAACCGTTTTAAATAACAATAAAAAAAAAACAAAGAAAACGGAGAAGGCCGGCTCACTTCCAACACAAGCAAAAGCCAAAAGAGAGGAAAATGCAAGTGAACCGGGCCAAAATCACAATTTTAATGCTTCCAACGACTCGGGGCAGCAACTAGCAAGCCTATGCGGCGACTCTATGATCTCCTACGACTCGGGGCAGTGATTAGACACTCCAAACAGCACTTTCAACTTGTCTACAACACTTCTAAACCTCCGAACAGCAATTCGAGCTCCCCCAACTCTCCTACTGACTCTCTACAACGACTAGGCAACACTTAATTACACCAAATAACACTTGTAGTCTTCCAAAAAGCACCTTTATTCTTCCAAACAGCACTTTAGCTCTTCCAAATAGCACTTAACAGCAATTATAAACCTCGCACAGCACTCCAAACAGCTAAACAGCAGCTTTTCGATCCAAACAGCAACTTTTGGAGTTTAACGACTATTCCAAACGAATCAAACACCACTTCCAATGGCTAACGACAACTTTCTAAATCTCCTACGACAAGTTAACAAGCTTTTCCTCGACTTTACAGCAGCTAACAAGCTTTCCCTCAGCTTTCTCGCAGCAAACGAAGAAGCCCTCACAAGCAATCTAAACAGCACTTACAACTTTCTACAGCAAGCAGTATACTTTCTACAGCACCTACAGCTCTAAACAGCTATGGCCAGCAGTTTTCTACAGCAGATTCCAAGTCTCTCACAGCACCTAGCAGAATTCTACAGCGAGTATACAACAATTAATGGCATCCTACAGCAGTCCCAGACATTCTTACAGCTCCAACAACACCAAACAGCCATCTTAAACACAAAACAACAATTTAAAAGTTTCCAAACAGTGTTTACATAATTCCAAACAGCAATAAAAGGCTCCTAAATGACTCCAAACAGTGAGGAAAATAATATTTAAATGAAGCAACAAAACTTTCCAAAGCAGTGAAAAATTTGGCTCTCAAATCGCTCATAAACGGTAAACAAAATCAGCCACAAAAGAACCGAACACAACATATGAAACACCCAAAATAACAACAATTAAGGCTCCCAATGAGGATCATAAAGGTCCCCAAAGTGTGTATGCTAATCGTTAGACATGTATTTGCATATCAAAACTCAATTCCAATGAAGTGCAATTAAAAGAAGTTTACATGCACATTACTTAATCCTCGTGTACTCACATCCATAAAATTCGATAAACTTGGTATGACATAAAAGAAAATGAGTGGTATATGTGTAAAATGTAAAGTATGAGCATGTTCATAGGAATTAAGTGATATGTAAGTAATCATCACCAAATGATAGCAGCTCGACCATCTTTAGCCCTTTTGAAAGCAACTTTGCACATTTACTATGGTCATGTAGATTTTAAATAAGCATTAAAGTGTTTCATCCAAACATACATACTTCTTAAAGCAAATGATTTTAATACATATGCTTCTGATTTTAATTGACTGAAAGACAAATATAGAACTATAAATTTCAGCTTAAAACCACTGAAGCCCACAAGATCCAAGGCAAAGGGAATTCAAAATTTGTGAAGTATTATAACAGAACAAATCATATGCTAATGGCTTCATCCATATTGTCATGAGCAAGGAAAGGTGACATAACATAAAAGTAAAATTGAACCATTTTAGGGATTAAGCTGTAGAGCAACAAAGAAATTCATAACCAATCAATCCCTAGCCGTATATGCCACAAATCAGAAGAGTGTGTTAGGATTTTACCTGACTGTACCCGGGTTAAGAGCAGAATAGAGAAATATGACGAAGGGATGGTGCAATCCGGGGAAAATGAACCAGGAAGTTTGCTGCACGTACAGAGAGCCGAACAGGTGAGTTGCGGTGCTTCTTGTTTCGACGCAGGGAGGAGGAGACGAGACCGTCATTTGCAGACGAAGGCTTCAGGCTGAGGAGAGGCGAACGAGATTGGAGCGGAAGAGGTGCGTGTTCGCGCAAGAACGAAGGCGGGCGAGGGAGAAGAGGCGTCGAGCGGGCGAGTACGGGAGACGAACGGCGCTTCTGCGGCTTCGGTGCGGGAGACGAGAGGGAGTCGGGCGGTTCTTGGGTGCGGATGGCGGGATCGGGCGGTTAGCAGGCGAGCGCGGGGGAAGTTCTGCGACTTCGGTGTGGGAGACGAGATGAGTCGAGCGGTTCTGCGTGCGGTCGAGCGGGGCTTGTCGAGCAGAGGGGGCGCGTCGGGTGCGGGAGTCGAGCGGTTCTTGGGTGCGGATGGCGGTTCTGCGGTGCGAGAGACAAGATCGAGCGAGCGGAGTTGGCTTCGGCGTGAAGAGGAAGAAGAAGGGCTAGCCGGTCTCGCGTGCGAAGATGCTCGAAACGAGGGAGAAGAGAATTCGATGCGTCGAATGAGGAGGGATCTTGAATGAGGAGGAGGGATCTTGGTGCAGGGTGCTCGAACAGGGAGAAGGGGGGCTAATGATCGAATGGGGAGGAGGAGCCGCCTGTATTTATTGACGCACTTGGGCGCCAAATTAAATTCCTCCCCTAATTAATTAATGTTAAATTAATTTAAAATTTGAATTTAAAAGAAACAAATGGGCTGGGGTGAATAGCCCAATTTGGACCTGAATTAAACCTGAGTCGAGCCCGGATTCACGTCCCGCAAATTTTAAAAAAATGCGCATCGGTTTTCGTGTCGTTCGCGCGCGCACGGAACCATGGCAATATGGGTACGCTTCCTAGCTAAAGTCGACGTCTCGGACGCATCCGTGTGGTCTGTTTCGTCATCCGAGATCGTCCGGACAAGTTCGCCGACGGTTGGGCCAAAAAAGTGTCAAATTGGTGCGCGCGAATTCGAACGTCATTAAAGGTTTACTCGGAGGCCGTACGCCCTGTGGGAACTCATTTTCGAGCTCTCTGCATGTTAGTCCTTAGCCCTTGCAACCAGGAGTCGAGTGCTTGGGACTACTCATGCGAGATCTTACAAAAATGGGTCTAGAAGTGGTTTGAAGCTCTATGTGAGGTGGGTTCCGTGACTGGTCTGCTAGGATGGTCAGTAAAGAACTCCTAAAGCTAGATCCTAGGGTCTAAAAGGAATAGCCTAAGACCTCATTAAAATGAGGTCAACAATTCCCTATATGAAAAACTTCACACATGCATTCACTACATTCAAAACATACCCACACATTCCCTACATGAAAACTCCTCACACGCTCACCTTCTCAAATTTTGAAATACACCTACACTTTACCTTCATAAAATTTTACGCTACATTTCACAACATTCAAAACAGACCTATACATTACCTACATGAAAAACTCCACACATACACTCACTTTACAAATTTACATCAAACCTACACGATACATTCATGAAATTTCACATTCATGCTCACTTTATCAAGTTTTAATATTCCTACATGTTACATACATGACACCTACACTTAACACATACTTCACTCACCCCCACAAAGCACTCACATATCACTCACATACACTTAACACTTTCACTCCATATCATCCCTACATACCACCTACATCAAATTCAACACTCATACACTACTTTGGGAGTGATTCATATCATCCATACACTTGCTTAAGTGCAAAATTTGCACTTATACCACTTTGGGAGTGATTCACATCATCCCTACACTTGCTTAAGTGCAAAATCTGCACTTATACCACTTTGTGGAGTTGATTCCCATCACTCCTACATTTGCTTACTTTGTGGAGTTGATTCCCATCACTCCTACACTTGCTTAGGTGCACAATCTGCACTTATATCACTTTGTGGAGTTGATTCTCATCACTTCTACACTTGTTTAAATGCAAAATCAGCACTCATGCATTTGTTGTGGGATACTTTAGGTCACTTTCTTGTTGCCCCTATACAAAATCTGCATGATCTGGCTTGCGGTATGTTGGTTCTAAGTGTTCTTTTGTTCCTCCTATGGTGAGAATTACATGGATGGTTGCCTTGCATATTTACTTCAAATACTCTCTTGCTGCCCTCACTTAAAATTTACATTATTAAGCATCATTTAGCTTGTTTTCCAAGTAAGAAGAAGAAAGGAGAAGTAGCATGCTTACCACTTCAAAGAAAGAGTTTCGATGTGCTATTCAAGCTTGGTAGGCTTTAAATCTTACATGTTAATGAGAGAAGCATTTCTCTTTACACTCTTCTACTTGCTTAATATGCTTGGATGCTCTTAAGTCTTACATGTTAATGAGGGATGCCTATCTCTTTACACTCTTCTACTTATATTTTCACTTGCTTAAAATGCTTGGAATCTAGCCACATATTTATGTTGCTCTAGTATCATATTGTTGTGATTATGGGAAATTCGGAATTGAAGCAAGTGTTGGATGTTGCTACATATATAAGCTTGTGTACTTCTTGGATTGCAAATTGCATATGTGAAAAATTAAATTTTTATGTCGTTATGATGCCAGATTTTTCTTGTTCGGGTTCGATTTTTCTATTCTTTTTTGGGCATGTTGCCCCCTTGCTTTCCTAGCTTTTAGTTTTGATTTCACATATCTCAACATTTTTGTTCCACATACTCTATAGTTATCTCCCGCACCATGATGGGGGGATTTGTTTTCACTTCCAACATTTCCTACGCCACTTCACTCACTAAATCACCATTTTCTACCTTTATGCTGCCAAAATTTTCTCTAATTGGATTTGACTTTTTCGTTTCCCATTTTCTTGGGTATATTGACCCCTTATTGCCATAGACTGGTTTTGCTTCACATGATTGGATGCATCACTATACTTTTTACACTCCTTTACACTTTTATATCGCATCATATTACATGACAATCCTTAGCACCACGGTTGCAAGGATTTGACACATTTTTACATTACACACCTTACATGATAATCATCCTGTAACACAATTGCAAGGATTTGACACATTTTTGCTCTACACTACATGATAACCTCCTACACCACAATTGTAGAGGTTTGACACATTTTGTTGCACAGACTTTGCAGCTAACCCTTGCACCAAGCTGGGGAGCGATTTAGCTTATTTACTTCACATGTTTGGTTGTCACTCCTCTGTACCAGGATTAGGAGAGGATTAGCTACTTTGACACGTTTTCTGTTTACTTTGATTTTGAGAAAATAACTCACCTCATTTCCGATATTATGTTCGATGGATTATTTTCTCCTCTCCCTCTTCCTTGACCTTTTGTCCTTTGTTTTTTCACCTTGTTTCTTGACTTAATTTACGTGCTTATGTAGGACACATAAGTGCGCATGTATAGCTCTCTGTTATATGTGGGGTCATCAAGCAAGACTGTAAGTGAGGTGGTTGAGAGGGGACAATAATAGAAATGCAATAGAGAACCGACCCGAGAGAATCACAGAATAGTATCTCCTGACTCAGAGACCCTGGAGAGGGTAGAGAAAGGAAATTGCCGATGTTATTTACCCGCCCATGGGGTTTCTACCGCCGGCGGTCTAAAGATGTTAGCAGTTTTAGTTCGATTAGGGTAGTTAACCTGTAGATCGAATTACTTTACAAAAAATACACATACATATTTTCAAAAAAAATACAAAATTATCTCCACTATCAAAACGACTTACTTACTACAGCTTTTTACATCGTATGCAAATCCAACCGAAAATGCATGAAAATTTACGAAGGTCCGCGGTTGGCTACTCGAGTTGGGTTAGGTGCCTTCTGCAGAAAGTCGGTCGAAGTAGTCGCGTCACTAGGTGGGACATACAACACAGCTTTGAGTCCTCTGCGCCATCGCGCTTACAGTTTTCTTAGACTTGTAGTCCTCTGTTTTCTGCGTTTTTTTTTTCTTTCCTACATTGATTTCTATGGATTTTTTACAGATTTACTTTCCTGGATTTCCTACGAGACGTTGCCCTTTTTTAGACTTTTTGGTTTCCCTTGTGATTCCCTTTTAGTCTACTGCCTATGTTTTACACTTGGCCTCTTTTGACACACACTGTGTCACATACACACACCTATTTGTTAGACTTTCGTGCTCTACTTTTAGTACGTGTGCTTGGCTTTCTCATTTTCCTTTTTAGTACATACCTGCTTGTTTCAGTTTGCCAGCACACATAACTGCTTGTTTCAGTTTACCCGCTTTACTTTTCAGTACACATACATGCTTGGGACAGTTTTCTGCTTTACTTTTTAGTATATATACATGTTTAGTTTAGCTCGCTTACTTTACATTACAGTATATATATACTTACTGGGATGACACAATTCAAATTACCTCACAAAATTTCAAAATATAAGACAACTCGAATTTAATCACAAACAAAATAAAACTGCAACTTCAACTAAATTAAATCTCCCTTTGGATGAACGGGAGTTCCTTGGATGACGCAACCTACATGTTGCTGATAAAGTCTCCCACGGTCTGAATGAAAGTAAGGAATTCATTAAGTTGGATTTAGTAAATTCATCCGGACTAAGGGAATCCGATGAAATAATTTAACCGGAACGAGGGAGTCACGGGGTCCTAAACGGTGGCGTTATAATTAACTTTAACATTTGTTTAAATAAAACACTAAGTCATCTCAATTTTCAATATTATAAAACAAACTACTTCTCTCACCCCCTGCATTTGTCACCTCTAAAACTGAAACTTCTGCAACAAGGAGCTCGAGGCAACACACCGAGGGCAACACGATTGAGGATGTGGAAGGACATGTTCGAGAGAGCAAACAACGAGTCCACAACAACAACCTTCTTTTCTTAGAAATAAACAACAAACATTAGGGTCTCGAGGTAGTTGCCTACTGCAGCATAAACCCTCACCTTCCCTGTTAGGTTTTTGCACCTAGTGCACTATAAGTCTTAACTCGTCTAGGTTTCTGAGATTGTCATTCCGATACAACATAAATCCTCACATCTTTCAGGTTATTCACATGATCGACGTCAAGTGAATTTAAGTCCTACTTAATTAAAATTGGCAGGATAAAACATAAATTAATTTTTTCCCTAAATTGAGCCAAACAATAGGATAGCTTGAGAAGTCACCAAAAATCTTCTCGGATCCGTGCCTTCTCCTAGTCCTTCCTCCTTTTGATTCTACAACAACTCTTTCTCAAAACTTGACACCACTCACCTATTGGATTCTGACAATCACATTTCGTTGAAGAGAACCTTAGCCATTTGAAGTCGTAAGAATATATTTTCTGATTTGTATCGAAAGTTTTTTAGTTAATCTCGATTATCTAAGATGTAATTAACTATGAGAGCTTGCCTTATAGGAATCTTAAACGACTCTGGATTAATATAAACCTCATTTAATTCTCTTTGCATCAAATAGTGGAACTCGTCTGGCTAATACACGGGTTTCGCGGATCAAACGGATGTCATTTACTTTTTAGTTTATTCGATCGAGCCTCATCCTCAAATTTTGTGTTTATCCTTCGGGATAGATACAATGTTTGAGGTATAGTGTTCTTTCATTCGAACTTCAGAAAATATGAGATTAGTTTGACTTCATATTTTTCTAAATTAAATTTATAATTAAATTAAAACTGTCCTTCCAAAGCGGACGACGGGATTTCGATTCAGGCGGCCGACAGCTTCTAGTAGGCAACCCTAACCAAAACTTAACATATTTTTTTTATATGTCGACTATATATATATATTGTAATTGTCTGTACGCTCTGTTTACTGTTTCAGAGCGTCACTTTTGTCACTATTCCCTTCCGCAAACTCTGCTCGAACCTAAGCCCGACCCTTGCACTCGGATAGAGAGAAGTTACGTCGCTGCTGTGTCGGTGGGTTCGAAGCATGTCTCTGCTATTGGTAAGTCTTGTATTTTCCCACAATCCTTCCACGAGGCTTTTGAAGTTGGTGGTGGTGAATACAATTTCATCAAAAAGCTTCGTAAAAAAAAGAGAAATCTGCTTTTTTTTCTTTCTGGTGCTGAAACCAGTATTCTTATGTCTGCTTATCATTTTGCTCTAGTGGAGAAATTCTTTTATGGTAACCCTAAACTTAAGATTATTCGGAAAGATTTTGAAGATATGAAGCTATCGGGTAGTTGGAAAATTACTTGACGGACGACACATACTCATTCAGTTATCTAACGATGCGGATTACACTCATATCTTCTCTCAAAAGGTACTCAAGTTTGATAACCGTTTATGAAAGTTTAAAGTGAACTGTAGATTTCGATCCAAAAGCAGAGTCTCCTATCATTCCTGTTTGGATAAACTTCTCGAGATTAAAAGTACAACATTTCAACTATGAAATTTTTTACTCCTTAGCAACTGCTTACGGTAAGTCTCTTAAGGTTGATAATCTCACACTTAAATTTCGTGTTTTCTTATATATAAGGGTATTTTCCTGACATAATTTCAAGCTTCAGTATTATTATGCGAAGTATAGTTGAGTCACCTTATATCAAATATTTACCTTTATAGTGATTACTTTTCATCTTAATGAATGATCCAAGTTACATGGATAGCTAATGTTGAGGAACAACAGCTCGAGTCGAACGATGCGAGAGACGCCGAGCCTAAGTTTGATTTTTCGCCTAGCAAGGAATGAGGAAGCTCGAGGAAGAATCAAGAATCAACATCATGCTTCAGGGGTCGGTTTGAAGGAGATGCCATAAAGAGCGAAACCAAACATTGCACAGAGAAGAGGTTGGAAGTTTCGGCATTGGTGTTGAGCAGTAGAGGAGCCGGTGCTAGTCTCGTGTAACCGATCGAAAGGTAGAAAGGAATCTAGTGCATACGAAGGAGTTTAAATCATGTGAAGAGCTCTCCAACGTGCAACCGAGCTAAGAAGTAGATAGAGGAAAACTTGTCGGGCTCGAAGGAGAAAAAGAACAAGAGTGAGGTTAAAGGAATGGTTATATAATTTAGTTATTTCATATTATATATATATATATATATATATATATATATAATATATATATATATATATAATGGCGGCGTCGAGAACTCTCCTAGGGTTTCGCCATGGCGATTCCCAGTGATCTTTCTTTGACTCCTTTTCCTCGGCTTCGTCGAGCACAACGACAAGGGTCGGCATCGTCTTCATCGTCTGGTTCGCGTACGACGACGAAGGTGACGGGACAGTCATCTTCCTTCCTCCTCGCACTCGACGACACGGTTTGCGTCGAGTATTTCTCGTCGGCTCTCACGAGAGATGGGAAGGGAAAGGTTCTGTGCTTGTTTCCTTCGACTTCTTTCCTTGTCCATCTCGATAACAACGCCACGATTTCGCCCCTCTGCTGGTGTGCTCGGTTTCCATTGTGGTAGAGCGTCAACTGCCCCTATTCCTGGAGTGTCTGAAGCAGGACTATGGCTTCAGAGCGTTCCTACGCTGCCACCCTCTCCGGTGGAGCAACCCTTGGCTCTGTCGCTCGCTTTTGTTACTTTCCTCAATCTTTTCATGACGCTTTGGAGTTTGGAGGGAATCATCAGATTAGAAAGCTTGGTCGTAAGAATGACAAACCTGCTCCTTTTCTCACGGATGAAGAAAACAACATCCTTGCATGGTCTTGCCGCTTTGCTCTTGAGGGTAAGTTCTTATATGGACATCCAAAAATGGAGATCATTAGAAAGGAGTTTGAGTTGATGAAACTTACTAGTAGCTGGAAAGTCTGACGGTTGGATGGGCGATATGTCCTCATCCAACTGTCCAATAATGCTGATACACACAGATTTTTGCTAGAGAAGTCATAAAGATTGATAATCATTTCATGAAGGTACTCAAATGGATTGTAGACTTCAATCCGAAAGCTGAATCTCCCATAGTACCTGTTTGGCTTACATTCTCTGGCTTGAAATATCATCATTTCCACGATGAAATTGTCTACAATCTCACTAAGGGCTTTGGCAAACCTCTTAGAGTTGATAATCCCACTCTAGACCGCACTAGGCCTTATGATGTCTGTGTTCTTATGGAATGAGATGTTACAAAGTCCTACTCTGATGAAGTTTGGATAGGCTCTAATCATACGGGGTATTGGCAGAAGGTAATTATGGGGTTTCATCCATACTACTGTACTCATTGTTGTATGTTTAGACACAATTTTGCAGTTTGTTATAGATTGCATCCTCATTGAAAGTCTGCAGTTACTCAAGGACCTCTTATTTCCCGGCCACCTACCACCTTGATCCATTAGCTGCACCTGTGAATGAGCATCTTGAATCACCATCGCCCACCCCTCTTCAGGTTTCCCCCGTCCATGACGCAGCTGACACTACGAACTTAACCGAGGAGGTTCAGCCCTCCCAATCCAAAGAATTGGCCTTTGTCTTGCCTTCTGCTTCTCCTGCTCATAAGACTACTGAAAATACTTTGAGTTCTTTTACTCCCCATCTTCTGCCCCCCCTGCTTTTATCTGATGAAGAACCCCTACCCATTGAGAAGGGGGAGGATGTGGCTCCTCTTATTTCTCCTCCAATTATTGATCCACTTGCTGATGACCCGAATTCTCAAGGGGACGATGTGGCTCCTATTTCTCCTTGAGCCTTTGATCCAGTTACTGTTGCCACTAATGTTTTGAGTCTAAACGAATTATTCAAAAATTCAGCAGGAAGAGAGATGACCCTCAAGTAATGAAAAATTGTCATAAACAAACACTGGAACCCATCGTTGCACCTACCTTTCCTTCTATGGATAAGACAGACCAGTCCTCAGAAGAAGAATGGCAAGTATACACTTCTCAGTGAAAGAAGAAGTCTGGGGGTACGCTTGGAGACTTATTGGATGATACATCGGTCACTCCTAGCAATGGAACAGCACTCAAGAGTTTGCTTTCTGGATCCACTCCAAGAACCAGAGGAAGAGGAATGGCTAGGCGACTTCGTCCTTAGACACTATTATTTGCATTTTTCCTTTTGTGTCTTTTGTATCCATTTTGTTTGAGCTTTCTCTGCATTTTATATCGTATGGTTAGGGCTTCATCTACTGAGCCCTATCCTAAAACTTTCTTTTGTATCCTTTTTATTTCAATAAAATTGGCCCTAGGGCTTTTTCTTAATATATATATATATATATATATATACAATAATCGTCTGCTGCTCTATGTACTGTTCCAGAGCATTACTTTTGTCATTGTTCCCTTCCGCAAACTCTGCTCGAACCTAAGACCGACCCTTGCACTCGGATGGAGAGAAGTTATGTCGTTGCTGTGTCAGCGGGTTCGGAGCACGTCTCTGCTATTGGTAAGTTTTGCATTTTCCTATAATCCTTCTGTGAGTCTCTTGAAGTTGGTGGTGGTGACTACAATTTCATCAAAAATCTTGGTAAAAAAACAGGAAATCTGCTATTTTTCTTTCTGAGGCTGAAAGCAGTATTCTTGTGTCTGCTTATCATTTTGCTCTAGTGGGGAAATTCCTTTATGGTAACCCTAAACTTAAGATTATTCGAAAATATTTTGAAGATATGAAGCTATCGGGTAGTTGGAAAAGGTTTATTTGACGGCCGACACATACTCATTCAGTTATCTAACGATGTGGATTACACTCATATCTTCTCTCAAAAGGTACTCAAGATTGATAACCGTTTTATGAAAAATTTGAAGTGGACTGTTGATTTCGATCCAAAAGCAGTGACCCCTATCATTCCTGTTTGGATAAAGTTCTCGAGATTAAAAGTACAACATTTCAAATATGAAATTCTCTACTCCTTAGCAATTGTTTACAGTAAACCTCTTAAAGTTGATAATCTCACACTTGCTGTCACCAGACCCTCTGTGGCTTATGTGTTAGTTGAAAGAGATAACACCCAACCTGCTCCAGATGAGGTATGGATTGGATCCAATAACAACGGGTACTGGCAAAAAATTGAAATAGATTCGCATCCTCCTTTTTGCTCTTATTGTAGTATGTGTGGCCATAGTTCTACTGTTTGCTAATTGCATCCTCATTTAAGGCCATATACTGTTAAAGTTCAACAACCTCCTCAGAAATCTATTCATACTGAATTGGGGGTGGACGCATTATCGCCTACCATCACTGCTGAGGAGGTGCAACCCGATCCTATTTCCAACGCCGCACATACTTCTGCTCATTTGTCTGACGCTTCTCCAGATAGAAACATTTGTGATGATCTTCCTACTCAAATCTTGATTGTCTTAGATGAAGAACTCCATACCCATCCTGGTGCCCGAGAACTTACTACTGATTTTACATGTGGCAATATTGCTACTGTTTTTCTACTGCCTCAAGTCAAGCAAGAAGTTAATGTTACTCAGACGCATGGAGATCTTGAGGTGAAACAACCTACACCTGTTCGGGCACCTTTGGACCAACCCACTGATCAGTTAAGTCAATATTCGGATGAGGAACGACAAGTCTACACATCCAGAGAACAAAGAAGAATGGTGATCTACTTCCTCTCAGGATCTGATGGATGATACTTTGGTCACTTCGAGTAATGGTTCGCACCTCACCAATTTGTTAGTCGGCTCCTGACCGAGAACTAGAGGTAAAGACAGGACTGCATGTCCCTAGCTTTATGCGCGATTTGGTGGTTGTCTTTTTTATGTTATATGTACCTTTTCTTTTTTGGGATTTTGTGTGTTGTATCGTATGGGTTAGGCTTTCTTTTGAGCCCACTCATCCAACCTATCTTTATCTTTTCATCTCTATCATTGGGCTTTTTATAAAAAATATGTGTATATATATATATAAGTTTATTATTTAAACATTAAGTTTGATTTAAGCACTAAAGAAATGTTTGGGGTCTAAATTCTAAATGTATTTTTGTATAAATTAATAATATTTAATATTAATTTTGATTACAATAATTAAACATACAGTTTAAAGTATTGGAATCTTAATTAAAATAGTGCACTACAACAATAATTGATAATTCAATTAAAACATAATTAAGTAATGTGATAATTAAATATTTTATATTTATAGGCGATAATTTGATAGAAGTAATATAAATTAAGATAAAACTGATCCTATAACATCGATGTAAGTGCTTGTATTCTTTTGCTATAGAAATATTTTATTTTTTCTCGACCAAATGCATTTACAGTTACTATTATAGCATTACATATTTATGATTTATTGTTTTATTGAATTTTATTCATATTATAATAATGACATGTGTGTTCAGCTTCGGTTAAATAATTATAGACAATAAATTTGTACAAAGATACAGACTGCTTGCAAATGAGACTGAAATATTCATGATGATGTAACCTCTATATGGAACTAGCAGGGGAACGTTAATGCAGGTGTGCACATAACTGAAAAAGAATATTAATATTGAAGTACCTTAAGTAGTACAATTTTTAGACGATGCTCCTTCGGTCATTGCACAGATATAGAATGATATATATGTATATACATATACATGTATGTATGTATAAATATATATATATACATAAAAAAAATAATATAGATATAGATATAGATATAGTATATATATATATATATATATATATATATATATATATATATATATGTATGTATGTATGTATGTATGTATGTATGTATGTATGTATGTGCGTTTGTGTGTGTGTGTTGTTCCGTGTGGGAAGGGTGCCTTTATTGGGCACTCTCATACAATCTATCTATATATATATATTGGGGAAGAGCATCTCGTGGCTCTCTACGTGTTAATGAGAATAAGTGGTACAAAAAAGGGGAGAGAAAGAGGATCCTCATCTAAAAACAAAAGAAAATACATAATATATATGTGTGTGTTATTGATATAATAATATTCATAAAATATTATCATATTCTTTAAAATCAATTGTTTATATTGATTTATTAAAATGTTTAATTTGGCATGCATATTATTTTTTTTCTTGGCTTGTTTAACTCACTGTTACTTTCAAACTAACTTTTCAGGTGAATTTAATTGATTAAACATTGAGCGATAGAAAGGAAAAAAATTATAAAAGACGCGGACAACCAATAATGAGATAAATTTAAATATACAACTTTAATTTAATTTGATTTGTGGCTAATTTATTTTTTTAAATGTTGATTATAGAAAATGAATATAGAAAAATTTTAATTGTCACTGTGACCGTATGTTTCCGTCTTCGTTAATTCCAAACCCAAGGCCACCTCGTGACACTGTCACCCTCTGGCTCAGCCTTAACTTCCGTCAAATATCCATCTAGTCTCTTCCCCATTAGTGCAACCTTAATTAGACACAACTAACTCAGAGACATGGCTAGTCCATCAAGCTTTAAATCCACGTGAGGAAAATCATCGCCTGCATCGGAGCACGTGCTGAGGTAGTGGCTCTCTTCGAGACGTTCGATCCTTGTATGGGTCCGATCAATACCTTCATAACATCAAGATCTATCTTCTCTGAAAGCTCCAACCCTTTGTCTAATGCACCATGTCCTCCTAACGTCCTCATTCACAAGGATCCAAGTTAAGATCACACGCGACTTCCTCTTTTTAGCCTGTTCTTGATCTACTTCGCCCTCAAGATCGAGATCTTCATCAACCTTGCCTTAAGTTCTTTTACTCCACAACCCATATGCAAAAGTTACACATCTCTCCCTGTTTGCTCCTCTTTGTTGCCTCTCCCTATCCTTGCACAGTGCTGCTCCACCCCATCCTCGTGCAGCAAACCGCAGAAGCCCTCTCATGCCTGAAACCCTCGCGATGTAGTTGAGAAAGCAACTTCGGGATCGCAGCGTACAAAGAACACTATGATAGCGATCAGAGCTTGGCAATGACGCGACGATTCCCACACTATCGTGACCGAACCCTACTTGATTGTCGCGATCAGAGCTTGCTGGGAAGGTGAAGACGGGAAGCCAAAACCTGCAATATTGTCGCAATCTTGCTGGGAAGGCAAAGATGGGAAGTTGAACTTTGCATGACCGAACCCTATGCTCGAAGCTTGCGATACAGTTGATGCGAAGGCGCAAACCTTGTGTGCGCGAAGCTTGTGATACAGTTGTTGGGAAGGTGAAGACTTGCAGCTTGGTTAGGCTCTTATACTATGAAGAAAAAATTGATCAAAACCTCCTTTGTACATTCATAACATGAACTTAGAAAGGGTAATACAATGTTTAACAAATAGACGCCAAGACTTCTTCAATATCCCTTTTTTACCAATAGCACCCTAAATTAAGTCCAATTCTCAATGCAATATATATATGTGTGTGTGTGTGTGTGTGTGTGTGTGTGTGTGTATGTGAGATGGTGGCGAGCTTTGCTAGGGTTTCGCCTGATGGCGAAAACCAGCGTTAACTTCCGGCTTCACTCCAGCATTCTCGTCGCCAACGAAGGGCTTTCGTGGCCACTATTTAGCTTTGGATACAGCCTCGCACGCTATCGTCATCTTTCATAGGCTTCACCGCACGCTGTCGTCTTCTTTCGTCGGCTTCGTCGCACATCGTCGTCATCGTCGCAGCGTGACGCGCTGAACGGGTTCGTCTGCGTCTTCGTTGCAGGCTGCATGGCATCTTCACTGCAGGCTGCTCACGTCGTCTGCTGCGCCTCCTGGAGCTCGCATTTTTCATGGTTTTGTTGCTGCAGACCACGATTTCAGTCTTCTCTCGACTGTAGACCGCCAACAATTCCAATAGTTCGTACGCTTCATGTTTCCTGCTTCCTGCTGCAGCCGACTCCACTTCTTTTTTGCTCCTGTGACTTGGGTGAAGCACGTCAATGGCTTCAGAGCTTTCCTACACCGCCGCCCTCGCCGGTGACGACTCCACCAAACCCTCCAATACCACAGTGACTCACAAACGCAACTCCACTTTTCACCTCACCGACAGTCCGATATTCCCCCAATCGTACCATGATTCTGTTGCAGAACATGGTGATTGCAATCTCATTAAAAGAGTAGGGAAAAATGCAGGCAAACCAACGTTATTCTTCTCTGATGTTGAATTCTCATCTCTTCCAGAAAAACACAAATTTACACTAGTTGACAAGTTCCAATTAGGTCGCCCTAAGATGGAAAATATCATGAAGGTTTTTGAAGATTTCAAGCTAATTAGGGATTGGCAGGTGGGCCTTCTCGACGGAATACATATTTTTATTCAATTATGCATTGAAGAAAACTACACGAGGATTTTCTCGAAGAAATTCATCACAATTGAGGGCAAACCTATGAAGTTGCTCAAATGGACTCCTGATTTTGATCTCAGTCAAGAACCCCCCTTTGCGTCTATCTGGTTCTCATTACCTGAACTCAAGCTTCAATTCTTTGACTATCCTACCATATATGCAATTGGGAATTTCCTTGGAAAACCTATGCAGGTAGACACACCTACAGTTCATTGCTCAAGGCCTTCCACTGTAAGGATTTTGATTGAAAGGGATATTACACTACCAGATGCAGAAGAAATATGGCTTGGTTCTGCTCACAATGGTTATTGGCCAAAAATCACAATGGAACAAAAACCTCACTACTACAAGCACTGCAAGATGTTCGGACACAGGCAAGAGAAATGTTTCATATTGCACCCAAAATTGAGAACCTATAGTCAAAAACAGGATCACACTGCTCTGGACACATTAGCTCCACTAAATGAGGGACTCACCACTAAACAAAAATTGGTATCTGATGTAATTCAGAAACTCTCCACTGCTCTGGACACATTGGCTCCAACTGAGAAGGGACTCACCAAAAGACCGGAGTTAGTATCTGAAGCAATTGCCTCTACTTCTGATCTTACTGCAAGAGATAATGTTCGGATTGCAAATCAGGATAGTCCTGCAGCTCTCTTCAGCAAGCCAGGTGTAGAACCTCCCGTTGTTGCAACAGTTGGCTTTCCTTCTACTGAGATTTCTAATCATACCGAGGATCGCATGGGCCAATCTTCAGATGAAGAATGACAGGTTTACACTTCTCGGCGGAAGAAGAATGATGGAGCACACTCCAGGCAGGAAACTTAATGGATAACACTTTGGTTACTCCTGGCAATGGCACGACACTTCAAAATTTGATATATGGTTCTGTCACTAAAACTAGAGGAAAAGCCAGGACAAAAATGGCCCATCCCTAGCTTCTTGTCTTGTTTTGTATGTTTTAGATTTTTTTTTCTTTTTGAGTCTGTATCCCTTTATGTTGAGGTTTTATTGTATGTTGTCTCTTTTGGGTTCAATAAAATTGGCCCTTTGGGCTTTTCTCAATTTATATATATATATATATATTTTAATTTTTTTATTTGTGGAGATCCATCTCCACACCCATTGTAACTCCTCTTTTTTGATGATATAAAATTATCTCCTGGTTTCTTATATACATACATACATACATCTATATATACATACATACATACACACATATATGTGTGTGTGTGTGTGTGTGTGTGTATATATATATATCTAAGAAAAGGTATTGTACAGCCCTTATTCCTTACTGCTCTCCCCTTGGCCCTTCTAATATCGTGACTGAGGTGAAATGAAGGCAGAAGGTTGAGAACGGGGAAGCTAAAAGCTGATTGCACTCTGGTTTGGGGTTCTGGGAAAGAAAACCGGTATTATAATGAGAAATTTGAAGGTGTCAGGGTAATATATATATATATATATATATATATATATATATATATATATATATATATATATATATATATATATATATATATATAAAATTATTATGTATAAATGCTTATATTAAATTGCATACTCGGATACATAGAACCAGGCTATTGGCCTACTCGGGTGTATGCTTGCAAGTTGCAATAGTGGATACTATAGTTCTAGTAATGTCTATTGTTACATTAAACCATACCAGATGATCATACATGCTGTGCCTATCAGTAACTTCCAAAACAGTGGTATGCAAAAGCAAATCTATGACATATACTCCCATGATAAATGAACTAGCTTTTGCTAGAGAGAACAAAAATCATCAATGCACAAGAAAGTTCCAGGTTTCAGAGTGTTGATAGAATTTCTTTCAAATCCATCCAAACAGAAAGCAAGGTTCACATAGAAAGGGCAGATGGGCCAATAAAAGATCACATTGCAAAGCAAAAGTCCAAGAATGCTTTGTACCTGAAATGTAAGAAAAAATTTGCATACAGGTTTTTTGGCCTGAAGCGAATGAGAGTAATAGCATTCATCCCCTCGATTGCATCCTCCATTAAGAAAGAATTTGCACATAGTTTCTTTTGTTGATTTTGTGACACCACCAACAGTTTCACCGTGATACTCAATTGTATCATCTATATACTGCATTTTTATCTTTAAAAGGGAAAAAAATTGAAAGCGCACGGCAAAAGTTCATATTGAAAATCCAAAAACTTCAAAAACCTGAATTATACCTCTTTTATTAGGTCCCTGAACTTCTCAGCGACTGTTGCTGATTGAAAGTCTCCTGGAGCAATAAAAGGTACAGCAAGACATCTCATTCCATCAGAAAAGTTACTATTTTCATTAGCATAAGAATCAGACATCTCGTTTACTACAGGGCCATCACCATCCTCAAAAGGCTTGGATTGCAGAAGGCAAATATGCTTATATGTGTAAGGTTCGAGATAAGTTGGAAATTCATTGCTTATAAAAAATTCTGGCCGAAAACGGTGAAAACCATTAATTATATCATCATCTGAAGAAAATAAACATATAGGTTAATGAAATGAAAGTGTAGTCAAGTTTTAGGCATAAGCTAACACAAACATATGCACACATGCATAGAGGTGCAACACAATAAAGAAATAAAAAATACAAAAAATACTTGAAACTAATTATCGAATCGAGGCACATACAAATCTCAGAGATATTATGCAGTGACCCCGACAAAAGATTGTGAAACAGGCACCATTCCTCTTCAAGCTTGGAGATGATAGTTCTTGATGTTTTGAGATCATCAATTTTGACAACCTGCCTTAGTCGTTCTAGTCGAAATTTATCCTATAAAGGGATAGAAAGACAAAATTAATGATACGAAATAACAAAAAAGAAAAAAGCAAAGGACAAATGCAGTGACAACAAAGAAATATACTTGCGAAGTTCACCATAAAAGGTTAACATGTTATGTTTGGAATTTTTCTTGTCTTAAATCAGATTGACAAACTGCTTTAAAACAGTTTTCTACCTATTCTAATAAAAAGAAAGAGGGAGAGGTAGTGGAGGTTTCAGAACAAGGTAGAAAATTGAAGGATATGCAATAACATACACACATAGTAAAACTAAAATACAATTTTCCACCTCCATTTACGTAAAGCATGTCTTATTGGGTTCAGCCACGGTAGCCTGATGATTAGGACAGGCCTCCAATAAAAAGGGTATAGGTCTGAAATATGGCATGTTTATGAAGCGGCTGATGGACTAGATTTTTCTCATCATAAAGGAAACTATGAAATTAAGACTTGAAATTACATTGGCAAACTATCTCTAAAATACCAGATTGGTGGCATTCAAAAAAATGGGATTAAGTCAATAGGATTCTGTGTCAATGCATGAACTTCAAGATCCAAATGCTCTACTAAAGCTTGAAACAGCATACACTCTACGGAAGCCAGCAGCCACTCAGGCTTATGTACCTTGAAAACACGCTGCCAAAACTGGTAGGCACGCAAATTTGCCACAAACAATAACTCTTTCTTTCCATTTTGAAGAAAGGTACTGTTCATGCCCGCAAAGTAGCTATTAACATACTCTGCACACTGTAGCAGGCACAAAATAATTAATAATGATATATAATTGACAAATCGCCAACCACTTAAACTGAGGATCACATACCAATATTTGTTGTCCAAAAGGTTGGAGTATCGGAAGAGGCTGGATATCCATTAAAATGCTGATCAAGATTCCTTCTCTTACGAATCCAATCTCGCCAAACTTGAGAGCAAGCAGAGAGGCATCAAAAGACAATGGCAAGCTATCAAGCAACCGACCATAGAATGTTGCTTCAAAGCGACACCTGTGAGACTGGATTTTTTCAAGTGCATGAATATGAACAAGTAAACTAAGAGCCTCTTCAACTGTTTTAGGATCTGGTGGATCGAGAACCTTCTGCAACAACCCTTAAGAGGAGCAGAAAAGAAACATCAGCCTACTTATGTAGCAAGCATTGAACGTAATAGCTGGGTACAAAATAATTATAATAATAATAATAATATTATTATTATTATTATTATTATTATAACAATAGAAATAAAATACAAGTAGTCTTCATCCAACTAAGTGGAGTTGCCTACATGAATCCTTCCTCAATATTGTGTCCTATTGAGTTCCATATTTTTATTTAATTCTAATACGCTAGGATCAAATTTTATCCAATAACCCAAGTCTTTCTAGGTTTACCTCTGTCTTTCTTAACATAAGTCGAACCTAAAACATCTACTCTCCTAATCGGATCATCAAATGGTCGACGTTTAATGTGGTCAAACCATCTAAGATAACTCTTTCTAATTTTATCTGCTACTGGAGCTACACCAACGTTATCACGGATATGTTCATTTTAAATTTTGTCTCTAAGTAAAGCCATTTATCCACCTAAGAATTCTCATCACAGCAAAACTTAATTATGTTTTATGTTTCTCTTTTAAAATTTTTCTTTTAGTCTGAGCGTTATTTTTCTATCGCACAATAGGCCCAATGCATTCCTCCACTTCAAACAAACAACTTGAATTCTACTAATAACATTTCCATCTATATCACCATCACATTGAACAAGAGACCCAAAATATCTAACATATTTACACCTTTTAATGATTTGATCACCCATAGTTACAACTCCGCCACAAGAGCTAATAATACTAAAATTACATTCCATGTATTCAATTTTTTTATCTACCCCAAATGAAGACCTTTAGACTCCAATGTAGACCTCCATAATTTAAGTTTTTCTTGAACTCTTTCTCTAGTCTTATTCACAATAAGGATAGCAATAGCGAAAAGCATACACCAAGGAACATCCTCCTGTAAATATCCAGTAAGAGCACCCATAACTAAAGCAAAAAAGATATGGGTTTAAAGTCGATCCCTTATGTAGTCCAACTGAAATAAGAAAATACTTGGTCAATCGTCTTTTTCAGACACAAGTAGCAGCTCCAATATACACATCTTTAATGTCTTGAATATAGCGATATCAACATTTCTTCTCTAGAACTCTCCAAATGACTTCTCTTGAAACCTTATCATAAGTTTTTTCTTAATCAATAAAAATCATATATAGATCCTCCTTACTCTCTGTACTTCTTTGTCAAATCTCTCAATAAAAGTAGAGCTTCCATAGTAGACCCACTCAACATAACCATATTGAATATGAGAAATTTTTGTATATCACGTCTTAACATGTATTCAATTACCCTCTCCCAAATTTTTAAAGTATGATACATCAACTTAATTCCTCTATAATTTGTACACTCCTTTGCATCCCTTTATTCTTAAAAATGGTGACAAAAAATACTCTTCCTCCACTCCTCAAGTATCTTTCTAGTTCTTAAAATAAAATTTAGTAAGTCGTGAAACCCCCAAGCCTCCTAAATATTTTCACTTTAACTGGAATATCATAATGTTCTACAGATTTTCCACCTTTAATTTTCTTTAAAGCCTCATCAATTTATTTTTTATCAATGCTAAGGTAAAAATAAAACGTATTATTATTATTAATGATTAAGATAACCAAAGTTGATCGTATTATTAGAAAGTTCACTGAAAAGTTCATTAAAATAACTCATCTACCTTTGTTTAATATCTTTCTCTAAGAAAAATATTTTTTAATTTTCATCTTCAATACACTTTACTTAAATTAAATCTTTATTTTTCTTTTCTCATTGTTTAACTAGTTTATACATATATTTTTCATTCATTTTAGTATCTAACCTATTATAAAGAACACTAAAAGCAGAATGTTTAGCATCGCAAGTTGTTCTCTTATACTCCCTACGAGCCACTTATACTTTTTCCAATTCTCTAATCTTTTACATTTAAACTAAATTTTATAATACAACTTTTTATATTTCATCTTTTGTTGCACATTATTATTCCAATACCAACTATTTTTATTTATAAAAATATTTCATTTTGATTCTCAAAGTACATCTTTTGTCACTTGTTTAATAATATTTATCCCACATAAAATTATGCTCTTCATGAACATCCCAAATCTTCAAATCTTAAAGTTTACTCATAAAAATGATTTTATTTGTGTATTTTCGGTGCTCTCATCTAATCATATGACAATGTTTCAATTTTTTTTCTTCTAACTAATCTAAAAATCCAAAACTAATAATCAATGTTAAATGCTTAGATTTTCACTTGGAATAACCTTATAACTTTTGCATAATCGATGATGACTTTTCTTAAAAGAAAATAATCAATTTGTGTTTTATTAGAAACATTCTTATAAGTAATAATAGGTTCATCAAAATAAAGTTTTAGCAATAACAAAATCATTCACTGTAACGAAATATAATATGGTTCTACCTTCTTCATTAATTACTCCAAAACCGTAGCCCCCATGACTTTCTAGAATCTATACCACTCTACCACCATGTCCATTTAAATCTCTTCCAATAAAAACTCTTTCTTCAAGGGATATTATTTGTATTAATTCTTCTAACTCATTTCATAATTTTTCTTTTCAACTTATATCCAAACCAACTATAGAAGCACAAGCATTTAAACATTAAAAATCTTATTATCAAAAATAATGTTTAGTGCTATAATTTTATCTATAATTCTATTAATTTTTACAACATTATCTTTCAAACTCAATCACTGACACACCAATTCTATTGTGACTCCGACCAAAATACCGAAGTTTGAAACATATGCTATAATTTACTTTAGTCTTTTATTCAACCCATTTAGTTTCTTCAATATAAAAGATATTTATCTCCATATGGACCATAATATCAACTAATTTCATTAAATTAAATGTGAAAGTACATATATTCCAAGATCTTATCATAATATTAATTACATGAACCAACTTCTTTGTTTGCATCCGTCCATAATGTGAAACTCTTGCTTATTTGACACTACACCATAGTGCCGATGCAGTAGCCCTTACACACTTTTCACTGTATTCATGTCATACAACTCGTTACTTCTAAGGGGCACCCCAAACAAGAATTTAAAAGATTCATGTCAGGACTTTTCAACAAAAATTTTATGCTAGTCATCGACTACTTAAAGCAACCCTCCACTTTTCGCATTTGGGTCTTGGAACACAGGAATGACAGTGTTTACAACAAAAATAATAATAATAATAATAAAATAAAATAGATAAATAAAAGGAAAAATTTGAAACGTCAAGGGTAAATGTTTCGATGGTCTTTTAATTAAAAGACAAATGTCTCCAATGTTTCTAATCCGATCAAGCAGTAATAAAGGAGAGAACAAGCGAAAGCAGAAGACTAAAGCATCGGTGTGTGAGAGGGAGAAGAATAGATTGTCGCGACACGGTCTGGGGCTTGGAATTAACCAAGACGGGTAGAGATAGTAGGACCACACAAAAAAATATTTAACTAACACTTTAATAAAAGAACGAGCCATTAAATAAATGAATTAAAATAAAATAATTAAATTTTACTTTATTTTTTATTGTCCATGTAATCTATCAATATTTTCTTGTTTATTGTTCATCTTTTAATATATTACTTGAACCTAAAAAGTTAGGTAAAATAACAGTTAGTTAAACAACGCTAATGAACACTCATACTATTAAATTATAGTAATTAAATAAAAAGAGAGACAATACGCATGTCAATTAAACCGTGTAAAAATATAATAGCATTTGGCATATTGTACTATCAAACATGATCATTCAATGTGATTTTAAACATTCACTGTGTCTTACTATATTATTTATATATCAATATCCATTTTAATCTGTATGCAATCATAACAGAAGCACCATCTAAAAATTGTACCACTTAAGGTGCATTAATATCAATAATTTTTTCATTTATGTGCACAAATATCTTAGCGTTCCCCTGCTAGTATCATAAATGAGTGCTTTATAATATCCAAATATGCACATGCAAGCAAATCAAAATAGTAAATCTCATTCTTATCATATTATTCAATAAATCAAACTATACATTTAAATAACATGCAAATATCAGTGACACTCGATATGGTCAAAACAAAATTGAAGAGCCAGCAAAATTTATCCAAGTCATAGAGCAAATCAAACATAGGAAAAAGAATTACTCACCTTGCTTTTAAATGATTCTTACTTGCTCTACTTGTATCAATTCTTTCAAATGAAACTTATAAATACAAAATATTCAATTATTAATTTATTTAATTTTAATTTAATTTAATTATTATTTATTGTTGTATTACATTATTTCACTTAAGATTTTAAATATTAGAATTTTAAGTTTAATCATTACATAAATATTAATAAAAAATATTACAAATTTATACAAAATACTTTTCGAAATAAAATTCTAACCTTTCATGCTGGCGGCAACCTTTCTTTGATCTAAAGTGAAACTTTTGTAGGCTGAAATCAATGAACTTAAATTTTTAAATCTAACTAATAAACTTAAATATATATTTGATTTCCAATTAAATAATTTAATTAAAGTATTTAAAACTCGCCTGAAGTTCGGCCTGCAGACACTTCCTTCTCCCTTGCTTCTCCTTCGGCTTGATAGCTCGGGATCGAGTGTACTGCGTGTGTAGGCTCTTCTTCCGCACGCCTACTGCTCCTCTCTGCTCTCGAGACCCGACTCCTACCTGCACGCACAAGAACTCTTTCTTCATTCGATCGATTAGGACATCACTCAAGTAACCCCTCTTTCGTCTTTGATATTGACACGACCCAGCATGATTCGCAAGTCGTCTTCTTTCCTCGCCACAAGACGCAAGAGCCTCGCGATGCTTCCTTCCTATGTTTCACTTGAGGTTTGTTTGGTTTGGCATAGGGCACGGGCTCAGGAATTAATATTTCTTATTCTTCCTTCACTCGAATCAATGACATCTTCCTTCTCATTTGATACTTCTCCAACTTCTAAACCCTAAACCCCTGCGTTCCTATTTGCTTAATCCTGCACTTTGTGTTCGGTAGAATGACACGACAGAAGGTATTCATCGTTTTAATTCTCATGAGCAACGGATCTCATTTGTACAGCTCATTATTATTATTATTATTATTATTATTATTATTATTATTATTATTATTATTATTATTATTATTTCATTGTTTATTACATAGAAGAAGGAGACGATGCCATTGCAATTGTGCGTCTCATGTAAAGGATAAGGAAAATCGCCGCGTGGGAGACGTGCTCTATTTCTCGCATGCAAGAGGTTGCCCAACCCTAGCCGAGGGACATCAAAGAAAAAGAGGAGAAGGAGAAGTAGGGCCCGATGTGGAAGAAAGTTTTGAATTAAAGACAAAGCTTTGGACGACTTCAACGCGTGCAAGTAAACATTGTAGTCATGTGTGCGTCCTATGTATACAAAAGAAGAAAAAGAAGAAACGAAAGATGAAGTTCTGTGTAGTTAGAAGAAGGCAAGGAGGGGTGTGAGCATCCTATCCTAAGGGAGGAGGAAGAAGATCGAGTCCTTGTGAGATAGAAGCACGTTACCGATCCAAACCTAAAGGGAGGAAGGGTAAAATTGTACTTCTATGTGGGAAGAAGGAAAATTGCGTGTGAGGCATGAACAGGAGTCGAACCGCAAAAATGAACCACCCTAGCTTGTGGGTTAAGGAAGACTAGCAAAAAGGCTTTGCAGGCGAGTTAAGGGAGAAGGTTGATCCAAGAGCTTATAAGAGTGTAAAGGAAAGGCTACTTCAAATTTGAGATTGATAAAAGATTGGCGGCTTTGAAAGTGGAGGTATGGTTTATGCTTATGAAGCACGGACACGTATACGGAGACAGAGACGCGACATGATACAAAGACAAAACATAAGTGAAAAAAATATGACATGACACGACACAGACACATTTTTATATTTAATCAATTATTAATATTAAATATATAACTTTTAATTATACTTTATTAAAAATATCACAATACAAATTATGCAAGAATAAAATGTAACTTCATAAATTTAATTTATATTATAGAATTTCATGCTAATGAAAATTATTTTTTTAAAATTAAAAATAATATATTTTAAAAGAATTCATCTAACTTATTGACTAAAATTTGAAAAATCTTATAATTATAAAGAAAGAATTACTAATGATCGGCTTCCACGAACATTAGATACACTTTCGGTACTCGATTTTGACGAATGTTAGATGTGGCTTTAACATAACAAGAGATGAGACGGTTTTTACTATGAGAAATAATTAAAGTTGGGCGTATATTTATAATATTCTAATCCTGTGCCCATTTTCTCGAAATCATGTTAAGCTCACATCTAATGTGGTGTTGAGGTGTCTCGCGAACGTGTTTGAGCCTGAAAAAATTCAGACATTTTGTAGTGTATGAGAAGTATCGAGTCATGTCTGACAAGAGGTATAACATATTTTTAGAAGTGTCGGTGTTATGTCGGTTTATGCTTTTAATTATAGAAGTTTTATTTAAATATCATTAAGAGGGTAAATGAACCTCAGTAGAATCAGTGGTTAGAATAGGAAAGGGCTTATGATTTAAAAAGTCCAGTAAAGGAAAAATATTTAAATTAATTAGTCATTTGTTTTAGCCAATCAATTTAGAATAAAATCATATATATATATAGTGGTATTTTGAAATATAGATCCCTAAAGATGTGCGTTCGTTCTCAACGAAATTGAACCCGAACCAAAGGGGCTTACAACAGAGCTGCCAAACAACTTGCTGCATGTGGGGCGTGCACACACACACACACTTCTAATTGGTATACATGGTGGTAAGAGAGATTAAAGTGCTCGATTAAGCTTATAAGTAAGTCTTTGAAGGGATAAGATGAGCAATTATTATTTTGTATTAAATTTAAATCTTTTATTTTAAAAACATTTCACGTGTTCCTATACATTAAAATCATTTTTACAAATGAAAGAAAGTAAATAAAAAAAATGAAACAATTATTTCATGATTATAATTATCTCACTTTTTATTTTATATTTAAAAAAATAAATGAAAGTAGTTATTTAAAAGAATGAAATAATTAAAAATGAAAATTTTAATGTTAAAATTATTATGAGTCACCCTCTATGTTACTAGCAAAGGGTGCTATTATACTAATGCCCATTAAAGGTAAATAAAATGCAAAAGATGCATCTTTTGTTATACAAACGGTAAAGGAGTATCTTTATGATACAAATGGTAAAGGATGTCCCTTTATGATACTAAATAATAAAGGTTTTACGGTATTCCAGAGATGGCTTTCAAAATTAAAAGGAATGAAAAAGAAAAATATTAAATAAAAATAAGAATATAACTCATAAGATACAACAACAACAACAACAAAGCCTTAATCCCACTAAGTGGGGTCGGCTACATGAATCCTTTTTCTCCATTGCGTCCTATTTAGTGTCAAATTTTCGTTTAATTCTAATAAATTAAGATTATTTTTTATGCAATAAGCCCAAGTTTTCCTAGGTCTGCCTCTGTCTTTCTTAACATAAGTTGTATTTAAAACATCTACTCTCCTAATCGGATCATCAGGTGGTCGACGTTTAATGTGACCAAACCATCTAAGGCGACTCTCTCTAATTTTATCCGTCACTGGTGCAACTCCAACCCTTTTACGGATATATTCATTTTGCATTTTGTCTCAAAGTGTAAAGCCACTCATCCACCTAATCATTCTCATCTCGGCAACACTTAACTTAACATTATGCTTCTCTTTTAAAGGCCAACATTCAGCACCATAGAGCATTGAAGGTCTCACCACCATCTTATAAAATTTTCCTTTCAGTCTAAGCGGTACTTTTCTATCACACAATAGGCCGGACGCATTCCTCCACTTCAACCAACCAACCTGAATTCTACTATTAACATCCCCATATATATCACCATCGCTTTGAACAATGGACCCAAGATATCCAAATCGTTCACACCTTTTAATAATTTGATCACCCAACGTTACACTGTTGTCACTAGACCTACTATTACTAAAATTACATTCCATGTATTCAGTTTTAGTTCTACTCAAACGAAGACCTTTAGACTCCAAAGTAGACCTCCATAATTCAAGTTTTTCCTGGACTTTTTCTCTTGTCTTATCCACAAGGAGGATATCATCAGCAAAAAGCATGCACCAAGGTACATCATCTTGTAAATGCCCGAGTAAGACCATCCATAAATAAAGCAAAAGATATGGGCTTAAAGCCGATCCTTGATGTAAACCAACGTAAATAGTAAAATACTTGGTCAATCCTCCTTCGGTTCGAATACATGTAACAGCTCTAGCATACATATCTTTAATGACTTGAATATAAGTCATATCAACACCTTTCTTCTCAAGGACTCTCCAAAGAACATCTATAGGAACCTTATCGTAAGCTTTTCTAAATCAATAAAAATCAAATGTAGATCCTCCTTATTATGCATGTACTTCTCCATCAAACCTCTCAATAAATGTATAGCTTCCATGGTAGACACGCTCGGCATAAATCCAAATTGATTATGAGAAATCTTCGTAATACGTCTTAACCTATGTTCGATTACCCTCTCCCATAATTTTAAAGTATGACACATCAATTTAATTCCTCTATAATTTGCACACTCTTGTGCATCTCCTTCATTCTTAAAAATGGGGACCAAAATGCTCTTTCTCCACTCCTCAGACATCTTTTTAGTTTTTAAAATAATATTAAAAAGTTTAGTAAGCTGAGAAAACCCCAAATCACCTAAACATTTCCACACTTCAATTGGGATATCATCAGGTCCTACAGACTTTCCCCCCTTGGTTTTCTTTAAAGCCTCATCAACTTCTTTTTTACTAATGCGGCGGAAAAAATGAAAAGTTTTATTATTATCGATGATATTAAGATCACTAAGGTCAATCGTACTTTCAGCATCATCATTAAAAAGATTATCAAAATAACTCACCCACCTATGTTGAATATCTTTTTCTAAGAAAATCACTTTTTGATTTTCATCTTTAAAACACTTTACTTGAGTCAAATCTTTACTTTTCTTTTCTCTTTGTTTGGCTAGTTTATACATATATTTTTCACCTTCCTTTGTATCTAACATGTTATAAAGATCACTAAGCAGAATTTTTAGCGTCACAGATTATTCTTTTACACTTCCTGCAGGCCGTTTTATATTTTTCTCATTTCTCTACGCTTTTACATTTAAACCAATTTTTATAACATAACTTCTTATATTTTATCTTTTCTTGCACATTATTATTCCACCACTAACTATTTTTATTTATAGAATTTTTTCTTTTGATTCTCCAAGTACATCTTTAGCCACTTGTTTAATAGTATTAGTTAATTATTAACACATAACATTCGCGTCTTCATGAACATCCCAAATATTTAAATCTTGAATTTTACTCATAAAAATAATTTTATTTGTGTCTTTTAGATGCCCTCATCTTATTCTACGATGTTGAATCCTAGTATTCTTTATTTTACAACTCTTCATCTTAAAATCTAAAACTAATAATCGATGTTAGGTACTTAATTGCTCACTTGGAATAACCTTACAATCCTTACAATCTCGACGATCTCTTCTTCTCATAAGAAAATAATCAATTTGGGTTTTATTAGATCCATTCTTATAAGTAATAAGATGCTCATCTCTTTTCTTGAATAAAGTATTAGTAATAATCATATCATACGCTAAAGCAAAATCTAAAATGGCTCTACATTCTTCATTAATCGCTCCATAACCGTAGCTACCATGAATATTTCTGAAATCATCTACCACTCTACCGACATGTCCATTTAAATCTCCTCCAATAAAAATTTTTTCTTCAAGGGTATCAAGTGTATTAAGTCTTCTAAACCATTCCAGAATTTATCTTTATAGCTTATATCTAAACCCACTTGAAGAGCATAAGCACTTATAATATTAAAAATCTTAGTATCAATAATAATCTTAAGTGTTATAATTCTATCTCCAACTCTAATAATTTTGACAACAATATCTTTCAAACTCTTATCTATAATTACACCTACACCATTTCTAGTACGACTCTTACCAGAATACCAAAGTTTAAAACCTAAGTTATCAATTTCCTTAGCTTTTTCTCCAACCCATTTAGTTTCTTGAATACATAGGATATTTATCTTTCTATGGATCATAATATCAACCAATTTCATTAGTTTACCATTGAGAGTACCAATATTCCAGGGATCATATCCTAATATCTTAGTATCATGGACTAACTCTTTACCCGCATCAGTCCGTAATGTGGGAACCCTCGCTTACTGACACTACACCCGGCGCCGGTGTAGCGACCTCTGCACACTTTCCACTCGTATTCGGGCCATACAACGCGTCGCTTCACCGGGACGCCTAACACTTACACAATGATCAAAAAGATTCATGTCATGATTTTTTTTTCGACAAATTTTACGCTGGTTGTCGACTACCTAACGCAACCCTCTACTTTTCACATCCGGGCTTGGGACCGGCAACGGCAATGTTAAACTCATAAGATGATTAAATAAAATATTTTAATAAAATGAAAAAAAGTAAAATTATTTTATGATCAGGCTATTTTTCTGTAAATCCATTTTGGACATTTTCATATAAAGATTTAATGCATAAGAAATTAGAATTATTTACTAAGTTTCTTAAAAATTAATATTTTGTTTAACTATTATTTTCATAAAAATGTTTGATAAATTGTAAAAATCGTATAAAAATAAAATATTTATCTAAAGTATGGGTCAAGTGGATGGATTAGTTCAAACACTATCTCCACGGTTCTATAATAAAATTCAAATGATCCAATTGAACAAACAAAGATACAAAAATACAGAAGTCAAAGCAAGTAGTGGAAGAGGCAGAGTGAAGAAGAGAAGATGATGAAGAAAAAAAGGCGGCGTAAGATCAAGTCAAAGTGCATGCAAGAGATAAGCTATGTAATAACTAAAATAAAATAATCAAACTAAAATAAATAAATATATAGTTGACAACGGTTAGAGGAGATGTCTCCTCACATAAACTAAAATCGTGCACCTCTCTCAAAATTCCCTCTTATTCGAGCCAAAGAGATTGAGAGATGGAAATATTGTTCGTGCCCTAGCTGAGGAAAGAAGATAAATAGGAAGAAAAAGTAGTCGATTGTATAACGATATGTTTCATGCCTTACAATTTTAAAGTTTAAATAATATTTCACAAATGGGGCGAAAATAATTGACATATCAAAGTACATTTTTAAAGGATTTTAATTGATATGAAGTGTTAAGTAAAAATTTAATTCATAAAAGATTATCCCAAGATGGTACTGATAGGAGATGCGATGTACTCGTGCACGATAAAAGAAATGGTAAATGTGCACCTTTGGGTAAAATTTTGAGGGAAAACCCATGTATATTTTTCAGGGTACATTCGGATACATTTTTAAGGATACCATGAGGTATGATGGTAATCATATTATGACTCTAATAAATTTTTAAAAGGGTAAAGAATTAAATTGAAACGGGAAGAGATAAATATAAAGTGAAAGTTTAAAGTTTTTAAGGTAATCAGTTGCATTTTCATTTGGTCATTCATATATAGCATTGGAATAATAATGTAATGTATATAATTAGTTGTTATTATGATTCATAGAAAGATAAATATCTTATGTACTAAATGGGTTGGAGAAAAAGCTAAGGAGATTGATAGCTTAGGTTTTAAACTTTGGTATTCTGGTAAGAGTCGCACTAAAAATGGTGTAGTTGTAATTATAGATAAGATTTTGAAAGGATAATGTTGTAAATATTAATAGAGTTAGAGATAGAATTATAGCAATTAAGATAATTATTCATACTAATATTTTTAATATTATAAGTGCTTATGCTCCTTAAGTAGGTTTAGATATAGGCTCTAAATATAAATTCTGGAATGACTTAGAAGACTTAATACAGTTGATACCTCTTGAAGAAAGAATCCTTATTGGAGGAGATTTAAATAGACATGTCGGTAGAGTAGCAGAAGATTTCAGAAATATTCATGGTGACTACGGTTATGGAACGATTAATGAAAAAGGTAGAGTCATATTATATTTTTTTTAGCTTATGATTTGGTTATTACTAATAATTTATTCAAGAAAAAAGATGAGCATCTTATTACTTATAAGAATGGATCTAATAAAACACAAATTGATTATTTTCCTATGAGAAGAAGAGATCATCGAGATTGGAAGAATTGTAGGGTCATTCTAAGTGAGGATTTATGTACCCAACATCGATTATTAGTTCTAGATTTTAAAATGAATTGTAAAATAAAGAATATTATGATTCATAATCGTAGAATTAGATGGGGTACCTAAAAGATATAAATAAAATTATTTTTTTGAGTAAATTCAAAATTTAAAAATTTGTGATGTTCATGATGAAGCAAATGCTATGTATGAAAAAGTAATAAATACTATTAAACAAGGGCAAAAGATATACGTGGAGAATAAAAAAAAAGTTTCTATAAATAAAAATAGTTGATGGTGAAATAATAATGTGCAAAAAAAGATAAAATATAAGAAGTTAAGTTATAAAAATTAGTTTAAAATGTAAAAACTTAGAGAACTGGGAAAAATATAAAACAGCCCTTAGGGAGTCTAAAAAATAATTTGTGACGCTAAAAAATTCTGCATTTAGTGATCTTTATAACAGATTAGATACTAAGAAGTGTGAAAATATATGTATAAACTAGTCAAACAAAGAGAAAAGAAAAGATTTAACTCAAGTAAAATGCATTAAAGATGAAAATCAAAAAGTGTTTTTCTTAGAAAAATATATTCAATATAAATGGGTGAGTTAACTTTTTCAATGAAGTTTCTGAAAAGACGATCTTAATGATCTTAATATCATTAATAATAATAAAACAATTCATTTTATCATTGCATTAATAAAAAGAAAGTTAAGGCTATAAACAAAATCAAGGGTGGAAAGTCTGTAGACTCGATAATATCCCAATTGATGTGTGGAAATATTTAGGAGATGTGGGAGTTTCTTGGCATACTAAACCTTTTAATCTTATTTTGAAAACAAAAAAGATGCCTAAGGAGTGGAGGAAGAGTATTTTAGTCCCCATATTTAAGAATAAAGGAGATGCACAAGAGTGTGCAAATTATAAAGAAATTAAATTGATGTGTCATACTTTAAAATTATGGGAGAGGGTAATTGAAAATAGGTTAAGACGTATTACCAAGATTTCTCATAATCAATTTGGATTTATGACGGGCGGGTCTACTATGGAAGTTATACATTTATTGAGAGATTTGATGGAGAAGTACAAAGATAATAAGGAGGATACATTTGATTTTTATTTATTTCTCATAAAAGCTTACGATAAAGTTCCATGAGATATCCTTTGGAGAGTCCTTGAGAAGAAATGTGTTGATATGACCTATATTCAAGTCATTAAAGATATGTATACTAGAGTTGTTACTTGTGTTTGAACTGAAGGAGGAATGACAAACTAATTTCTTATTTTTATTGGTTTACATCAGGAATCGGTTTTAAGCCCATATTTTTCGCTTTAGTTAAGGATGGTCGTATTGGACATTTGCAAGAGGATGTACCTTGGTGTATGCTTTTTGCTGATGATATCCTTCTCATGGATAAGACGAGAGAAAAAGCTCAGAAAAAACTTGAATTATGGAGGTCTACATTAGAGTCTAAGGGCCTTCGTTTGAGTAGAACTAAAACTGAATACATGGTATGTAATTTTTAGTAATAGTAGCTCTAGTGACAGAAGTAAAACTTTGAGTGATCAATTTATTGAAAGGTGTGATCGATTTAGATATCTGGGGTCTATTGTTCAAAGCGATGGTGATATTGATGGGGATGTTAATGGTAAAATTCAAGTTGGTTGGTTGAAGTGGAGGAATGCTTCGAGTCTATTGTGTGATAGAAAAGTATCGCTTAGACTGAAAGGAAAATTTTATAAGATGGTGGTAAGATCTACAATGATTTATGGTGTTGAATGTTGGCTTTTAAAAGAGAAGCATAATACCGAGTTAAGTGTTACAGAGATGAGAATGTTTAGGTGGATGAGTGGCTTTACACTTAGAGGCAAATTGCGAAATGATTATATCTGTGAGAGGGTTGGTGTAGCTCCGGTGATGGACAAAATTAGAGAGAGTCGCCTTAGATGGTTTGGTTACATTAAACATTGACCATCTGATGATCCGATTAGGAGAGTAGATGTTTTAGATCCGACTCATTTTAAGAAAGGCAGGGGTAGACCTAAGAAGACTTGGCCTTATTGTATAAAAAATGATCTTAATTTATTAGAATTAAATGAAAATATGACACTAAATAGGACGCAATGGAGAAAAATGATTCATGTAGCCGACCCCACTCAGTGGGATTAAGGCTTTGTTGTTGTTGTTGTTGTTGTTGTTGTTGTTATTGTTGCAAGATTAGAATAGCTCACTAAGTCAAACTTGTTATTGAATTTAAGTCTCTTTCAGGAAAATAAAATTTATAAATTGAAATGTAACGGTAGACTTGGTACACAGGAGAAGAACCACTGTTGCTATGTATTTATGATAATAGTTTGTTTGTATTGTTTCCTTCATATAATGATATACTGCTCAGTATCGGTTTGAGATATAGTCTTCAAATGATGTTTCTAGATGTTTTGATTTTCTTACAATGTGGATTTTAGTAGCACTTTTATATATTAAAATATTTTATAAATATATTGATAGTTATTTAAATGTTTTGACCGTTCGACCGTAGTTCCTAACATAATTAATTCTAATGGTAGAGGTAGACCTAGAAAGACTTGGGTTTATTGTATAAAAATGATTTTAATTTATTAGAATTAAATGAAAATATAACTCTAAATAGGACGCAATGGAGAAAAAGATTCATTTAGATGAGCCCACTTAGTGGGATTAAGGCTTTGTCGTTGTTGTTGTATCAGGTCGGGTAGTGACAAGTTAAGGAGAAGGAAATTACATACTTTTAGGGCAAGCGCCGTTGATTTAAAGACGATGTCACCGTGGAGTTCCTGCACGTGAAGGAAGGAGCAGAGGTGGGGGATTACCTGCATACAATGTTAATGCCACTACTGGTGAGCCAGTGTAGAAGACAAGCAAGAGTAAGCGCTCGTGCATCTCGCAGGCAGGAGAAGGAAGATTATGGCTTGCATCAATATTACTTACACACCAACTAAGAGAGGAAGAGGGGCAGTGCAAACCCTAGCCGTTAGGTGCAGGTTCTTGCAACAAGAAGAAGACAAGTAGGGTCCTTTGTGCGAGTTCTAAGTCCGAGCAGAAGAAGAGAAAAAGGAAGGTTGGGCGAGGGAGGCAAACGGAGCTGCATGCACAAGGTAGTGTGAGTGTGTGGTCCTTGCTTTTAGGAAGAATTGTTTTGAGTTGGGCCTTACGTCCACAGGAAGGAAACCGAAGGAAGAAGGATCTCGCACACTTTTTAGGTTGAGCCGAGATCGAAGGAAGAAGAGGAAAAAAGGGTAAGTCATTTGTGTGCGGGTTATGATAAGTGACCCAATCATAGAGGTGAGTTATCAATTTTTTTAAGTTTTAATTATATAAATTTAATTAATTAAATAGATTATAATATTAACATTTAAAGTTTTATAAATTTAAAATAGATATTGTAAGGGGAAAATTGTGTGGGAAGAAGTATTGATTCGAGCAAACTTTAAAAAGCTAAGTTTGGGTTTATCTTATAATTTACTCAATGAATTTTATGTATATTTAACTTTATTCTTTAAGTGTTAATTGTCGTATTTGAAATTAGAAAGTATTTGAGGTAAGGAATATACAGTTTTGAGATCTACGAGGACGGGTTGATCACTTTGAAAGATAAGTTACATTTAAAGTTTTATTAGTTTTCAAAATAATTAGCATGATAAATATATGTAATAAATTTTAATATTAGGTTCCATATCGCCAGGAATTAAAGAACTTCTACTTCAAATGATTTAAAAATTTAGGAGAATTGTCAAATCAATTAAGGTGAGTAATTTAATTTCTAAATTTTAATAATTTGTATTGCTTCTAAATGAATGTTTGATTTCATTTATGCTATGTTCCAATGAGATATAGATGATAACAAATTCTTTGGATTATTAGAAAGAAAAATATTCATGTTAAATAGTTACATTATAGTTTTCCAAAGATGAGATCGCTACATTGTAATTTTTCTGAGAAGATGTCACATTGCTACATGATATTTACATTCTAGTACAATTGCATATATAAGTTCATATCATGATCTGTAGATTTAGTAAGATTGCATTTATTCATCAATAGATAGAGGTAAAATATTTCATAAGAAAAAAATATATGCATAAATAATGAAGTATGTATATATGAATGTTTGTATGTGCATGTCAAGAGAAGTTTACTCCATTATGATACAGGGAAGGGACGCAAGTGTATCAACGAGCGTAGATGTTATCCTACCGCCTCAGACAGGTGTGATGATTAGTTGTTGTGCCTAAGGGAGAATATCGGTCGGGAAAGAGTAGAAACCTTCCCACCTTAGACAATCGTGTAAATTAGATCACAAACCGTTGTGTCGACGGGATAATATTAGTCAAGGTTGTGTTAAATTACGTTTTAATGATACTCCTAAGGTAGATTTGAATGTTAACGATAAAGAAAAAGTTAAAAGTTGATGCATATATAAGTTTTATATTATTCTTTTTTAGTAAATGTCATGAACACATGCATTAGATTGCTATAAGTTCTCATATATTGATATATGAAAGACCAACATGTATATTATTTATTTTTCTTGGGTTACATTAATTTAGAAGATTAATTGGTCCCAAATTATCCTTAGATAACTCATGTTGTTCAAATATTTTTTTCAAGCTTTAAGCTTTTGAATAAGATGAATAGAAAAGGAACCAATGTATGCAAAATACGAGGTCGACAACCTAAAAGGTAACTACTTTTACTTGGTCAATTTAATTGTTTTCTTTAATAACTCTTCCAACTAATAGTTATATATTAAAGTATTAGTGATGGAAATATAATAAAAAGAAATCTAATTTCACTGTCAAACTGTCTGTTCCTCAGTTGATTCTAAGCCTCGATCTAGATCGAGGCTTAGAAAGTAATATCAGAATAATTGTTTAAACTAAACAACATGAATTTTAATGAAAGGGCAATTAAGATGATTGAATTAAGTTATAAATAATAAAAATTATAATTATAATTATTTATTTAAATTATTTTATTATTATTTCAGAATTATGGATGACAAGAAAAAGGACAAGAATGATAAACAACATGAATTTTAATGAAAGGGCAATTAAGATGATTGAATTAAGTTATAAATAATAAAAATTATAATTATAATTATTTATTTAAATTATTTTATTATTATTTCAGAATTATGGATGACAAGAAAAACGACAAGAATGATAAAGATGAATTTTATATACCTCAAAATGCCACAATCAGTATTAATGCATTTTCTAATATGATGAATGTTATGACACAGCAACGCTACAAATGAACCAATGCACTCGATGAACTCAAACTTGGCTCAATTAAGACTTGACCAAGTTCATTAAAATTAGTAAATAAACATGCTTGAACAGTTTTTAAAAGCACTAAAATTAAATGAACTAAACATGAACATAATCAAACTTGTTCATTTATGTTCGCGAACAAACTCGTTTGTTGTTCAACAGGTAACTTGCTAAATACTCGATATTAAGCTCAATGATAGCTCGTATCATATATGATATATTATTTAACTAAAATTTAATGAAGTAAAATATTAACTCGTCTGTTGGTAGCTCGATGATAACTCGTATCATATATGATATATAAATACACAATATTAGTTTGTGTGGGTCATAAATTTGTCATTTTTTGTTGTTTGGTAGGACTTAAAGCTTAATCGTGTTTAAATACTACATAAATCATTCTATTAAATAGCCCCTAAGTGAGGAATTTAGGGCAATATGGAGGAGAAATGAGATTTAAAATTTTGTAGAGTTTAGAGTTTATAATCAATAAACTAATAGCTGCAATCAAATTTGTAAAATTAGTTATTAATTTTTTTGTATGAATATCAAAGTACTCGTTTGAATTTTTAGCTCGTTTAAATACTCGTTCACTTGTCATAAACAAATCAAGTTCAAAGATTGAAAATTTTAACAAGTCAAGCTTGAACAATATATGAAAGCTAGATGCAAGCTCAAGTCGAACATGAACAACCTATAATTATATCAATCCAAGTCGAAACAATGATATACTCAACTTGACTCGGCTCGATTATAGTCATAGACCCAACTAATTAATAATTCTCAATCTCAAGCTATTGGTAGTAGATGAACACCGACGGATAATTACTTAAACATCTTTCAAAATGTAAGGCCGCCTCTCTTTTTTGGAAGAGGAAATCCGACGGATGCTAAGAACTGACTATTGAAAGCAAAGAAGATTATAGATATGTATTTTTTCCACAAGAGAGACAGGTTACACTTGCCACATTTACCTTTGAAAGAGAAGCACAGAGATGGTGCCAATGTTAATTACAAAATAAATTTGGTGGCCGACCTAGCCCCTTGTTACAATGAGATGAGTTCGTGAGAACTTTCAGAAATTGGTTTAAACCACTGTCAGCTAGGAGACAAATGTCGGATAAATCTATTAAGTTGGTGCAGTGAGGTCGGTTGGTTTTGCATTACAAAGCCAAAATTACTATGCTATTGAGATATGCACCACAGCTCGTTCCAAATGCAAAGGAGGAATACCACAAGTTTTTTTCCGGAACGGACTGAAGGATTCTATCAAGCAAGCACTAATACCACTTGGAATTGAAGACTATTCACAATTAGTAGAGACGGCTAGGAGGGTGGAAAATTATTTTCAGCAGCCTAATAAGTGTAAGGACATACAAAAGAGGAAGCGTTTGGAAAGTCACATCAACAGTTCATTCTCGAGAGTCTAACAGGAAGATAAATTCCTATGATGATAGTTATTAGTCAGACTGACAACAACAATATAGAGCTATGTATTAAATGTGGGAAGCAACATCATGGTGAATGTCTTTGGTTTGAAGGCGTGTTATTTATACAAATAGTCTGGATATCAGATAAGGAATTGCCCAAATTCTAATCAAAGATCGACATCAATGCTAACTCAGGAAGGAATTCAACTTAGAGAAATTTTTAGGAGCGATCTACTTCTAAATGTGATCGGCGGTGAATGACAGAAACTGTTAGTATGACTCTTAAGGAGCAATCAAGACAGGACATTAACCAAGGATCTATTCCCTAACTCAATATGAACTTGAAGAACATGTTGCTACTAATGTGGATGCTAGAATAGTTTGATTAGTGTAGTATTCAATGTTATTTGAGTATTGTTCTAGTTATCATGTTTCAAATGCATGGGGATTGTGTAGTTGAATAACATTAGGTGTTGAATTTATCTTATATGCTTTAGTTATCACTTAACAAGAAATAGAATTTTATTATCGCTTTATATTTCATCTACATAATAATTAGCTGATGTGATATTCATGAATTTCGATGATGAAATTTTTATAAGGAGAGAATATTATAATAGTTGTATAAAATAATAATAATAATTAATTAAAAATATTTTTTTTATCTAAGGGATAGGTTGAGTGGATCGATTGGTTTGAACACTATCTTGACTGTTCTATGAGAAAAGCAAGCGACCCAATTGAACAAATGGAGAAATGACTATATAGAAGTAGAGAGCAAGGGAAGGAAGAGGCAGAAATAAGAAGAGAAAAAGATGATGAAGAAAAGGGGCTGAAGTGCATGTAAGAGATCAACTAAGAGAAGAAAATTACATGCTTTGAGGGCAAGCGCTAGTGAGATGAAGATGAAGACGATGATGCTGAGGAGTTTCTACGTGCGAATGAAGGAGGTAAGGGATTACCTGCTTATAGTGTCAACATTGCTACTACATGACAAGTTTGCCAAGGCCATGAAATCTAATGGGTATATCCAATACTAGATTAATCCTACATTATTCATAAAGTATACACAGAGAGGTAAAAAAACTGCACCCATTGTCTATGTAAATGATATGATTCTGATATGTAATGAAAAAAGATCAGGAAAATAAAAGAGGTTCTTGTCACTTAATTTATAATTAAAGATCTACGAGCGATAAGATACTTTCTGAGCATGGAAGTAGCCAGGTCTAATATAAAAATTGTGGTATTCCAAAGAAAGTACATCCAGCATCTACTAAAAGAAACAAAAAAATTTGAGGTGTAGACCTACGGAGACTCATGAATTTCAACAAAAGTTACATTCAGAGGGTAAAAAACAGCAATGAAAAAAGAAAAATACCAGAAAAGGTGGGTAAACTTATCTACATGATACGCACTAAACCCAATATCGTTTACTCTTTTGGCATTATGAGTCAACATATGAACAATCTAAATAAAGAACGTCTGAAGATGATTTATAGAATATTGAGGTCTCTTAAGAAATTAGACAATAGAAGATAGAGGTTTACGCTAATACTAATTGGGCAGGAAAACTCACAGACTGAAGATCCACTTTTGGGTATTGTTATTATTTATGGGAAAATCTTATCACATGAAGGTGCAAGAAGCAAGTAGTGGTCTCTAGAAGTAAGGTAGAATCTAAATACCAAGCACATGTTTTGTGAATCTGTAAGGAATGTGGATCCAAAAGTTACTAAATGAGTTGGGATACTCCACAGTGAATCTCATAAAGATGTTCTGTGATAGCAAAACTGTCATTAGTATTGCAAATAATCATGTGAATCACGACACCAAAAACGTTGAGATTAATATATATTTTATCTCTTAGAAGATCAATGAGGCATTATTCATTTAATCTATAATTCAACTCATCTTCAAGTCGTTGATGTCTTCCCTAAATCTCACCCTCCATAAAGCTTCATTAATTTGAATATCAAGTTGGGTCTTTCAAAACATATATGACCCAGCTTGAGAGAGTGGAATTACGAGTTTCCTTACTTATCTTTATTCTCTTTTATTCTCTTCCTTGTTATGTTGAATATATTACCTTTATTTTTTCCTTTTCTTGGTAAATTTTAATAGGCATAATTAAGTTTTCTCTAGTTGTTTCTTATATAAAAAGAATTAGAGTTGTATTTTGAATATTGAGAAATAAAAGAAGACAAATTTCTCCACCTTTCTACAACAAAAAAATCTAAAGAGCCATTGATAAATAAAATTTGAATAAAGATAAAAAAGTAAAAAAAAATTTGTGGATGTAATTACCATTCAATTGTTTGGTCATGCCTTCTATGACGGTTTCTCTTCTACCAGTCATTTTCTATCAAAAGAATTCAAAATACTAATTTAAATCATTATCAATCACAACTCAGTGGACACATATATTTAAAATTACCTAAAATAAGAGAGTTAAGAATATAATATGCACGTTAATCAAATCCAATAAAATAATCTAATATTACTTAACAATTTATCGATTTAAGAATGATCATATAGATATTTCGTCACAACTTTAAAGGTACTTTTTTATTTGATCAATTTAATTACTTTCTTTCGTGGTTATTTCAATTAAAATGTGGACATTAAACTGTTACTCATAGAAATAAAATAATAGAACTGTATTTCATTGTCTGACCATCTTTTCTTGCCTTAGTTAATCTAAACCTTAGGACTGGTCATGATAGATTTAAATCATTTTATTATATAATATTAACATTATTATATATAATCTAAATTATTTAATATATTATATCTATCATAACAGCGTCATCAATAATATATTAACATCATTTGCAATATACATGCACGAATACTTAAACGTACCTAACTAGTACCATAATAAGATAAAGATTACCAATTAACATACACATGCAAGCATTCTATATAGTTCATTTAATTCAATTTTTCTGAAGATTTAATATTTTTCTATAATAATTATTTTATATAATAAATAAATTTAAATATATTGAGGCATTTGTTATATTCATTTTGATTAGACCAATACATCAAATAGTATAGTTAATTAACAAGTAAATTTATAATATCAGTATCTAAATAATTATCTAATATATTTTGTTTAGAAGAAAAAATATTATTACAATTCAAAACAAGAGTTCTCATATCGTACCTTGATAACTTGATTTTCAGCTTTTCTACTCCTTAGATTTTGTCCCCTTCATTTCGATATACATAATAACATATAAAATAAGTTAATTAACATATATAAACATGTATGTATATGTATATACATATGAATATATTTTCACAATGATTTGATTCCCTCTAGTCAACTTAATTTTCTCTTATTCAACTATATAAATCATTATGCTTTAGCCCATCTAATTCATTTATTCACATAGTATTATCATTAACTTAAATATTTGCCATTATGCTATCAAAATTTTATATGATTCTATTAGTCATACATTATACCTTATCCTACTAATATATGTGTAAATACATTATATTCCCATATTTAATTACATTACAAACTATTACTACAAACTAAAAAATTAATTCAATAATTGATATATCGTCACAATTTAATAAATAGTTCTTATTAAATTTTACTGCATTGTAATATTTTAAATTTTATCAACTAAAGTTCTAACTTCAATAGCTTCTATATAACATGAAGATTAACTTCTAACATATTTGATCTATCTTAATAATATTAATATTTTTTTAACTCTGCTGAAAAGATCTAACATAAGAAAATATCAATCGTCCTAGTTTCAAAACAAGTTGTCATGTTATTACTAATCTAAAATATGAATTTTAGATAAGAAAAACTCATATAAAACTTCATTTAAAATAAAACCCTAGCGTTAAGTTGTCATTAATAATTCACCAGTTATTTGTCATCTCTGTCTACTCACAATCTCCCTTTGCTCGCTCAACTACCCTACTTGCTCAGATGAACATCTCGTATTCTCAACTTCGTACATGCTCACTCTCTCCCTCTTGATGTCATTCCTCGCATAGTTCTCACGTGACACTCCATCCTGTACATTGATTCCCACAAAATACTCATTTGAGTTCACTAGTCTGTACGTCACTTAGGCTTGCTCATTGTTCATGCCACTCATCAATTTCGATTACCCATTTACATTCTCATGCATGAATCAAACTCGCCTTGTCACTCAAGTTCTGAAGTCGAATGCATCACTACTCTCAATCTCCTGGTTCCACCCCTTACATAAGCGGTCTCTACTTCTCCCACACTCTATATCGCATGGTTTCCTCTTTTACATCTCCTCATAATAGTGAACCGATGAAAGCCAGTTTTATTGAAATAGCATTAATTAGCTCGATTTTATTTTTCCCACATGGAAAATTACGACGAAAATAAAAAAAGAGCGAACATTGTGCATGTAATGATTGTTATAAACCTAGCTAATGAAGTACATCTCAATCATCATGTCCTTTGTTTTAAGAAAGCACAGAAATTCAGTTTCATTTCAGTACTATAGAACTATAGTATGAGCTTTAAGAATCTTAATTTTTCAATCAATGCAAAAGAGAACTAATGGATGTATTAATTATATGAATCCCTTTTTATAAATTCAAATCAAGTTACCTCTTCAGTAAATTTTTTATGTACCTTCTAATCATATTACCTATTTTTATACCCTTCAACATGATAATTTTGAAAAGGAACCGTCAATAAAAATATATATAAAATAAATGAACCAAAAATGTTCAAATGTGACCAATAGATGAAACACCTGAACTGAAAAAAAAAAATCAGAACAAAATCACAAAAATGTAGCACAAGACAATGTATGCATAAATCACGCACCTTGGAAAAATGAAAAAAAACTTCTTGAATAAGCAATTACAAAAATGAAGGTGCAGTGAAAGGCACGGATAAATAGGTAGACATTATCATCTCTAAGTATATTCAGAATTACAGCATAGAGTACACAAAAATTTCATCAATTAATAGCTGGGTAAGCAGAAAATATATATATATATGAGAATTGACAAACTTCAAAACCAATAGAGCATAACAAATTATACCTTTTGGATCATTGATAATTTTAGATTCTGCACAACAAATCATTAGCACCTGTTGTCTCAATGATAATCTTAAAATTGCTGGAAAGTCGTGATCTTTCAGTTGGTTGTAAAATGATCCTGTGACTAGGCGATAAATCAAACCATCACAAGTTCGGCCGGTTCTGCCTTTGCGTTGTTCGGCCTACAAAAAAATTCCTCGCAAACATTAGAAAAGAGTTCAAAGAAAAAAATCAAATCACACAAAACCATGAATACCTGTGATTTTGAAACCCAAACAAGCTCGGTAGAATCCATTTTTCTATTAGAATCCCAAAACACTTGTAAGGATCTGCAAGAGTCAATGACAAATGCAACACCTGGAATAGTGACTGATGATTCAGCAATATTTGTGGCAAGTATCACCTGTGATGTATAATGAGAAATTTATCAAGGATTGCCAGACTGTAATAAAAAAAAAAGAAAAAAAAAACTTTGAGCGAGGAAATCCATTAATGACAATGGACAAAATGCCTAGGGAACTTATTGTCTAGCCAAGATAGAAATTATGGACAGAAGATAGAATTAGCACTTTGTTAGCCATTTCTTTCATAGAATTTTGCATAATAAAACAGTTTGAAAATTTCACACCCTCTGTCCATGCATTCACCTTATACAAGTGAAAAATTCAAAATTTTTAAATCGAGATAAAATAGTCTAAAAATGAAGTTCAAACTTCATAATTATAGCAAATCAGTATCCATGTTGAAAAGAAGGTAACTTTGGATTACTACTCCATGATAAAGAATGAAAGAATATCAAACTGCAACACATTTATATGATATGCTGCTGGAGTTTGAGAAGTCAATCAACAACACATCTTTCAAAGATATTGACACAGGAGCTTCACACGGAACCCCTGCCGCATTTCTTGCTCCAATATCGAGATGCGTTTGCAGTCCCTGCTATAGTACCACAAACAGTAGTGAGAGATTATGGCTTGGACCGGTCCAGGAGGGCAAGTCGACCCTTCTACGTAAATTTCCCTCTTATTTGGAGTTCGATTCACTCCTATTTACCCTAAGTTTATTAATATGTTGTTTTCATGTTTTAGGGCTATTCTTTGCTGGTGTTTTTGTCCGGACAACCGTCAGCTTCCATGTTTTCCCTTCTTGGGATATATCCGGAAAAAAAGTGGTGCTCCGGTTGTATCTCATTCCGAGATAGTGACTTGCTCCCAAGGGTCGGATAGTGCTCTGATTGGATCTTGTGTGGGACTATTCCCATTCTCCGCAACCTCCCTTCTGTTGTTACCGTCAAGGTAACCGCTGCAGCCCACCGAAGGTAAGCAGCTCTGCTGTCTTCTGCAGCCACCAAACCCTCCTCCCAGCCTGTCCAACCATTCCTGACACCCTAACTCATCTCCGCTGTTGTCATCTTACTGTCCACCTTTCCAACTTGTTGTTGCCAACCCCAAACAGCCCACTTTTGTTGTTTTGGTCAGCCGTTCCTGCTGTCCACCCCCTCCCTCGTCTCTGCTAGCACTCCAATTGTATCCAGAATTGTTCTCTGCTACCCCACTTCGATCCTACAGCAACAGCCACCATTTCCCACCTCCAACCCAACACTCCATCCACCCAGAACACGCAGTCCTGTTCTGCCACCCTAACCGCAAGCACACATCAAAATTGCCCACGCAACATGCCTGCTGCCACTACCAAAGTCCCAACTGCCACCGCCCATCCATGCATAACCACCCACCATCACCTTGGCATACAGTCCTAGTTGAAAGAGTGTTGTGTTGTCATATTTCCCTTTCAATGAGTCATTGTAATAGTGTATATACTTCTCAATAAGAATATTTGTTTACCTATTGTAGTTTGGGTTCACTCCGATATCATTTGGTATCAGAGCTAGCCTAACCCTAGTCTTATCCTAGGGTTACCGAACTTCTCCAGTACTGAACCCTATCTCCATCCAAAACTTTTTTCCACCCTACATCACCCCCATACATAGCTGGTCAAACTATGCCATGAATTCCACCATTGATAGGTCGCTCTGGTGTAGATGATTGTGCCTTAGAAACATATTCTAATGATAGTGATGAGGTAAGTATTTCCTCAGCATCTCCTTCCTCATCTACTTCCATTTGGTAAAATTATCGTTCCTTCTCTTTTTCTTTGCCTCCGAAATTTTTCCCACCACAATAAAGAACTCTGTTTCAATTTGATGGCCGCCAGATTCATCCTCATGTCTTATGTCACTTCTTTGCACTCGAAGATCTCTCAACCGACTCCACTCATTCGATGAAATCATCTGAATCCATCCCTCCTTCGAACTTTAGTAGATTCACTTTCATTTTGAAATCTCTATGCTTTGCATACATCGCCTCCTCTGCCGGTCTCACCGAGGTCGATCCTCCTCATCACTGAAGCCCTCCCTATGGAAGGGGTTCTCATTCTCATCTATTTCTTCTCTTCAACTCGCTAGATCAAATCGAGGGAAATTTTCTCGTCCCTTCATCAAACTCCGCAAGCCTCTACTAAAGCAGACAAACATCTCATTGCACCTCTTCCTGGGTAAATTCTAACATGCCTCGTTGGTGGCATGTTATGGTTATATTTGTGGGAGTGGAAATGGTAGAGGGTATAGGAATGGGAACATAAAAGATTTTTATTTTTATTTTTTTATTCTTTTTTTTTTTTTGGGCGAAGGGTTAACCCAAAAACTAATTAGGAAGCAAATATGATTACACAAAAGCAAATAAGATTACAATCAACGACACTTTAAATAGAAATAACACAACATCAATACAAATACCCCGCTAGGATGAGGTGGGACAGTGGCGGTGGCTAGGAAAGTAGGGGTTGTAGGGCTATCCGACGACATGAAAGTAGGTTAAGCAGCGGCGAAAGGCCTTAGGAAGGGTAGCAGCAAGCTAGGGGGTGGTGCAGGAAGTGGCGGCAGCAAGCTAGGGGGTGGTGCAGGAAGTGGCGGCAGCAAGCAAGAAGTGTGTGGGAAGGATCGACAGCAGCAAGGAAGGTGCAGGGAGAATGCGGCAGCAAGGAAGAGAGGCACAAGGAGGCCAATAACAAGCTGGCCAGGGGAATAAGAAACGGTGACAACAGCAAAGAAGGTGCTGAGAGGGGGCTACAACAGGTAAAAGAGATGCAGGAGGGCGACAGCAAGCAGGCAAGGGGAACAGTGGAGGAAATATTTGGAGATAACCACTACTTTGGAGTATGATATAGCCGACCTGTCCTCAGATACATCCCTGCAAGGAAAAAGAGACCGAAGACAAAATTGAAGCAAAAAAAATTAAACCCTCATTAAATTATATATATATATATATATATAGATATATATATATATACACATACATACATACATACATACATACATACATATGGCGTCCTCCACGATCGGTTCTGCTAAGGTTTCGCCTCATGGCGAACCCTAGCGACCGTTACTGCGATTTTTCGCATCTGATCTTGCGTCTTCTCCGTCTCCGTGCGCAGCATCTTTAGCTTCGTTCGTCTGGAGCTGCGAGGCTCTACTGCTGCAAATCGAAGTGCCTCTTTGTGCGTCATCTGGAGCTCGCGTCTCTGATACGAGTCGTGTTTAACTTCTGCGTGCTGCTGCGGTGCTTCCACTGTCGTTCGAGTCCTCCTTGCAGCCCTTCTACAGCAGCGAGCCCTACGTCTTCTGCGGTTGGTTTTCTACTACAGGATCGGGTCGCTTCAGTTTTCTTCTTCTCTGCTTCGTTCGTAGCAATGGCTACGGGTTACGTCCGTCAGCGACAGTTGCAAGCTTGACAGTGAGTCTCCTCTCTGTTTCTGGTTTTCTATGTCGTATTCATGGCAGCTACCTCCTTTATCCCTGTTAATGTGCTGAGTTATGCACAACGGGCTAAGTCTACTTATGCTGGAGTTGTGGGCAGGGACAACACCTCCAACAAAAAAAATTTTGATCATATGCTCTTTCCACAAACTTTTCATGATGCTGCGGCAAGAAAAATAGATCGTCATTTTATTAGGTCGATAAGTGAAAAGGATGGGAAACCTGCTGTTATCTTCACTACCCAAGAAATGAAGGTTCTCACTGATGATGTTAAATTCACTTTAATTAGAAAATTCCAATTTGATCATCCCAAGATGGATTTTGTTAGAAAATTTTTTGAGGATCTGAAGCTCATTGGAGCATGGAAGTTGGGACTGTTGGATGGCAGACATTTACTTATTAGACTAAGTAATGAAAAGGATTATTCAAGGATCTTTGTTCAACAATCTCTTTTGGTAGCTGGCACCCTATAAGGATTATCAAATGGACCCCTGATTTTGACCCATATAAGGAACCTCCTATCGTTCCTATGTGGTTCAAGTTCCCTGGACTTCCCCTTCAGTTGTACCACCGACAAGCTTTGTACAACATCAGCCAAACTATTGGTACTCCTCTCAGAGTTGATTCACCTACTTTTGATTGGGCCTCCCCAGATGGTGTCAGGGTTCAGGTGAAGAGGGATATCACTCTTCCAGATGTGGATCGAATTTGGATCACAGATGAGGAGGATGGGTTTTGGCAGGAGGTTGTGGTGGATAACAGACCTCTTTATTGCCAACATTGTAAAATGTTTGGGCACATTATGGACACTTGTTATAGACTGCATCCTCCCTCAAGAAAAAGGGCTTTTGGGTCTTCCTTAGCTGCTGTTGGGAATTCCCAACAAAGAGTTGATGCTACCCTGGTTCAGGAGAATATGGTAGCATCTGATGCTGATAACGTGTTCAACAGTTTAAACTCAATTGACAAGGCTGTCGGGGAGACTCCTCCGGTGGCAAGCCAAATGACCAACACAGCTGTTAAAGATGGAATTGTAGCCCTTCCTCCTAAGGTGCAAACTGCCCAGGTGGCTACTATAACTGTCGAGTCTGACCGATACATTTAAAAATTTAGCAAAAAAAGAAGAAACTCCCAAGTTATACCCATTGTTGCACCCACCGCTTTGAATCTGCGAGATCAGTCAACAGAAGAGGAGGAAGCAGAAGAAGTTGAAGAAGATTGGCAAGTTTACACTTCTCGACGGAAGAAGAAGCCTGGGGATACCCTTCTACTTGATGATACCTTGATTACTCATGGAAATGGAGCAGCACTGAAGAGATTACTTTATGGATCACCAAGAAACAGAGCGAGAGTACTGCCTTCGCGTTCTCGTTCTTAGACATTGTTATTGCTCTTTTTCTGTTCTGATCTTTGGATCCTTTTGTTAGCATTGTATCGTAGGGGTAGGGCTTCATTTATTGGGCCCTCTCCTCAAGCTTCTGTAACCGTTTTATTTTTAATAAAATAGGCCCTTGGGCTTTCAAAAAAAAAGAAATATATAGATAACTAAAGGGGCCCTTGGATGACAACCCCTAACCTAAAGAAAAGGCTTGGTCGGCACCTTGATCCCTTCATGCTGAATCTGTTCAGCCTCCCTAGCCGCTTCAGCTAGGGGTGAGCCCCGCATCAAGCCCTCACCTAAGAGTTTCCTTAAAGTATGAAAATTTCACGATCTATCATTTTTTTATATACAACAAAAACAACAACGCCTTAGTCCCACTATGTGGGCTTAGCTACATGAATCCTTTTTCTCCATTACGTCCTATTTAGTGTCATATTTTCATTTAATTCTAATAAATTAAAATCATTTTTTTACACAATAAGCCTAAGGCTTCTAGGGTCTATCTCTGTCATTCTTAACATAATTCGAATCTAAAACATCTACTCTCCTAATCGGATCATCAGATGGTCGACATTTAATGTGACCAAACCATCTAAGATGACTCTCTCTAATTTTGTTCGACACTAGAGCTACACCAACTCTATCACGGATATATTCAATTCGCATTTTATCTCTAAGTGTAAAGCCACTCATCCGCCTAATCATTCTCATCTTGGGAACACTTGACTTAATATTATGCTTTTCTTTTAAAGGCCAACATTCAGTGCCATAGAACATTGCAGGCCCGACCACCATCTTATAAAAATTTCCTTTCAACCTAGGTGGTACTTTTCTAGCATATAAAAGCCCAAAGCATTCCTCCACTTCAACCAACCAACTTGAATTCTACTATAAAACACCCCCATCTATATCACCATTGCTTTCAACAATAGACCCGAGATATCTAAATCGTTCACACTTTTTAGGTTAGGATTTTGCGTGCGTGGCCAAACACCCTTCGTAGAGCCAATTGAACCCCCTTTTGTTGTAAACCCTAGCACAAATCACTACGAGCGGGGGTCACTTCCTCACCTTGTTTTAGATTCCCCAACTTTCCTTGGACAAGCCGAGATGTTTGGTTTTGCAAAGTGAGCAAAGCTTTGTAGCTGGCTCGCTTTGCAAAGTCCCGAGGAATTGTGAAAAGAAAACCAATTTCATAACATCATGGAGAGTTTCCCTCTCGGAATCCCCGGGGAGAAACACCCCACACGCCTCGCCAAAGCAGGAGGCGGCTATGACATCCAAGTGTCCAAACCTTTAGGTACCTAAGTGAGGACATTAGTGTGAGTCTGATTTGCTATCGGCAAGATTGTTTGCATTGAGTTACATATCCTGCTAGAAGCATGTTGCATGTCACATTCGCCTCGGTCGGTCGCCCCAACCCGGTTGGCATCTCACTTGTGCCACGACCGACAGCCGACTCGGTCGGCACTTCACTTTGTTTTGATTCAATCGGTCACCCCAACAAGGTCGACATTTCACTTTGCCCCAATCGCCGCACCGGCTCGGTTGGCATGTCATTTTGCCACGGCCGGCCGCACCGGCCTAATCGACACTTCATTTCGCTCCGACCGGCCGAACCGGCCCGATCGGCATTTCATTTTGGTTCGACCGATTGCACTGGCCCGGTCAACTGAGCACTTTGTTTCGACCGGCAACCGCGGTCCGGCCAACTGATCACTTGCATGTTTGTATGTTTATTGCATTATTTTGCATGTTTATTTGCATGTGTTTGTTTGTCTGCTTGTATGATGTATTGCATCTTGCATGTGTTAGCTTGCATAATCATTATCATTTGCTTGTGTTGCGCCTCTTTGGGTCATTGCCTCTACGACATGCCCAGTTGTTGAGCCCCTGCATCCACGACACACCCATCTTCGATTTACTGCCTTCATGGCACGCTCATTCTTCGGATCACAGCCTTTAAGACATACCTATTCGTCGAGCCCCTGCCTCCACGGCACGCCCACTCATTCGAGTCGCTGTTTGCACGGCACACTGACATTTCCCAATATTCTACCTTCACGGCATGCTCTCTACCACCACTTATGTGCATTGACTGTCTGCGTTTGCATTTGCATACTTGCATGGATAGCGAGTTAGGCTCGATAGGAGAGTGACTTCTGTGTCGGTCGTGATGTCTTAACAAACATTACTTGTCGGGTCGATCCTGGTGAGCAATATGAGTTAATTTATCGGGACCGCACAAGTATGATTGTACTAAAGATCCAAGGGATTTAATTTGTCACCTTAAATAATGGCCCTTGTTTTAAAACTAAAAAAAAAGTAAAAAAATACTTATTATATATTACTGCATCCACCATAACTTTACAATTACGCATGCAGTAAACTAGATTGTATATAAGGCCAACTCTTTTCAAAATCCACCTTGGGTGGTAACGTTTAAATCCATTGGATCTTTAGGGCGGGGCAGCAAAACGACCCTACCAAAGTCATACTTTTTTCCCGGAGACTGACCTTGTGCACTTAGATGTTGGTTAGAACACTTTCTCGTTAGATGGTATGTTAGGCTAGGGTTTAAGATGTTAGGTAGTCCTTTTTTATGTCTTTGGGTATTGTTCTGTAAAGTGTTTTTTTTTTTTTTTTTTTTTTTTTTTTTTTTTTTTTTTGCGTTTTTTTTTATGCATGTTGCATATGCATAGTAATGTGTTAGGGCATTCTTCTGCAATGAGTCGTGCTTACTTATATGCACACACAAAAGTACTGTTGTGGGGGGAATGTAATGATTTCTGACCATTTTGCTTGCAGGTGTTATTTAGCTCTCACACTTATAAGGCACGTCTCATTATATGTGTTGCATGGTTATCCTCGCTAAAGTTTGTTCTCATGCAGGTGAGTCCTTTTTTCCTACTTTTCATATGTATTTGGTAAAATCCTTAGACTGAGTTTGTATCTAAAATAAGGTGCATGCACGAGTTTCGAAGCGGATGACACATCGAACCTTAAGTCCAAATTTTATATTTTTGTATAGACTTAGGACAGGGCATATATATGCGGAGTCCGACCGCTCTTTCTTTTATGGAATATGTTGTCGAAGCGGCGGTACCGGCCAGTTTATTATTTTGTTCGGCTTGTATTATTATCGACATTTGCATTTGAATGCCTGCATGCCTGGATTGCTTTTCATTGTTTATCTCTGTGCATCTGGATTCCACAAAAAATATAATCTATGCTCATTAAGGACCCAAAAATGATAAATTTTCTACATAAAAAATTCTAATAAAACATTCAAGATAACTAAAATTTAAGATTAAAATATTCAGAAATTTCAAAGCCTACTTTTACTCTCCTGCATGGCCTTCGGGTTGGTTTTAAAATGAGTTGCATGCATGACTATCACCCAAGTCATATTAATAGGGCTTCAAAAATAATTAAGGACCGCTCTAGATAATTGCATTCATATTGCATGTCCCGAGGAGGAGCCCCCGTGTTTTTCCAACCCAACTGGCCCAGCATAGATTTCTACTTATGTGATTTTCTAGCACGCTTAGGGTGTTAGGAGGCTCCCCCGACCTTGACGGGTTGTAAGTCCTCTTGTTCGGAATATTTTCAGCTTTGTAGTTGAACATTCATCTCTCTTCCTTTCATGAGGCATCCTTGCCACGTTGGTAGGTGTAAGACTCACCTCTTGGAGCTCCAACCGATAGTCATAGAATAAAGTTTCCTTTCTTTTACCTTAGGGCTACCAAGGTCCCCGTGGACAACGCAATTCACGGATTGCTGACCGGGAATCTCAATACGTGTTGGGTCGACTGCCTTCATGACCAGGTAGACTTAGGGTCTTAGTGGCTTAGAATGACAGGTTTGTGGGAGAAAAAGAATTCAAAACTAGTGGTTGGAGATTGCAATTTTTTCTAATGTCAGAAGTTTTGAGCCATTCACTAATGCAATTTATCACCCAACAATCCCTAAAAAAAAAACTTTAAAAAATTGTGTTGCATCAAGATCCTTAAAAAAACAAATTCATTACAAAGGTAAGATGAATATTGAGACTATACGAGGAGATTGACTTATTCGGATCTTCACTCAACCCATGAGCATAAAACACAAAATAATGATAATAACAAACAAGAGAGAAAAAACTACCATAAATATAAAGGATATTATTCATTTACAGCTGATCATCATCATACCACAAGTTTATTTTACTTACAAAGGATACTATTTCAATTAAAAATTCATGTGTAAATCTGGTAGGCGGTAACATGCAAGAAATTACATAAAAGTACAAAGAAAAAAGATTCCAGAGAAACTTCCAAAAATGCTAATTGAGTAACATGCAGCAACAACTAGAAACATACCTTCCTATGAGATTTGCAAGTTTGCATAGCCAAAAGTGCTTGATCAGTATCAATACTACGATGAAGAACATGAACTCTGAAAATTGACCAAAAAGGCCTCAAAAGAACCCACTGCTGCTCTAAAGCATGATAAGTAGGGAGAAAAACCAATAGGCTCTTCTCAATATTAGGTTCCGTTTGATTAATGAACAAAATTAATCTATGAATAAAAGCAGAAAGTTCTGGATTCAGGTCAGCAGCAGCATATTCTGGGCTTGATCCAGAACAGTATCGATCAGACAAAGCTTGTGGACTTATTTTAAGAAGTTCTGCAACCTGTTTGGCAAGATATTAGCTTCTTATAATCACTATCTGAGAAACTCTTGACTAATCAGTAATCATATTATATAAGCATTAAGGTATGCATATCAAAAACAATTAAAAGTAAAAGGTGAAAAAGAACGATCTAGGGTAAGGTTTTTCTAACATATCAAGAATGATAGAATATTGACACGCCACTCAAGGGAATTTAAGATTCAAATATTGCAAACAATTGAATTAGTCAAAACACATTCGCTTAAACGCAAAGCTGTAAATATAAGAATTCGAAGTCATCTAATAAAGCAATAATAGATAAAACTAATATAAACCAGCGAGGAGTTGAACAATGAATATTAATAATTTTATTATAATTCAATCAGCATGAATAAATTTCAATTGTATTCAAAGTCAACCATCTGATGATCCGATCAGAAGAGTAGATGTTTTAGAATCAACTTATGTTAAGAAAGGCGGAGGGAGACCTAGAAAGATTTGGGCATATTGTATAAAAAATTATCTTAAACTTATTAGAATTAAATGAAAATATGACATTCAATAGGATGCAGTGGAGAGAAAGGATTCATGTAGCTGACCCCACTTAGTGGGATAAAGACCTGTTGTTGTGTATTCAATTTGAATAAAATCACCAACACTAACAAAGCTAAAACAATATATATAAAAATAGGGTAAGGAAAGAATTTAACATAGTAAGAAAATCCAAGACTCGTACCAGTACAAGAGATGGCTTCCCATGTAATTAGGTAGCCATATTTGAGCCAAACTCAAAGGAATCATATAATTAAGAGATTGAAAACTGAGACAAACTATTATTCAATCAAAGATATCAAACTATATGCCTAAAAACATCTATTTACAAACTCCCATCCCTGGGTTAGTAGATATGGTTGGCAAAAATTAGCTAAATCTGGTTCCAAATAACCATTAAGTTCTATATTAATCTTATCCAGAACCACAAAAAAAAAATTCAAATCAATAGCAATAAATATTTCATCCTGTGAATGGATCAAACTAGCAAGTGACGTCAAAACTACAAGCTCAAGTGGCATGGCATGACAATGCCTGCTAAAATAGATTTCATTAGCGCTAAATTGTCAATTTGGCAGCAATAAAAGTAGCTGCAAAATGATAAGGCATAATAGTCCAGCAACATCAAACAAACCACAAACCCAAAAGAGTAAATAATTAGAATAGCGAAAAACAATAAATTGTTATAGTCAAATATCAATATGCCCGACAAGTAAAAGCTCAATATTCCAAGGAATTGATCTTTTGATATAAAATCAAACCAATAGAGGCACTGAAATTGAACTGATGGGATAATCTTTAAGGTATCAAAGAAGCAAGCCAATCTAATCTCAATAACAAATCAAAAAGACCAATTTAAAATTAGGAAATAGTAAATACACATTTTCTCAAGGTCCTTAGCAAAAGCATGTCATAAACTACTGAAATTATAAAACTAAATAAAACCAAACAAACCAACCAATGGAAAACAAATAAATTTTTGCTCAGATCATTACCTTATGTAAAGCATCCACTGGGAATAAGCATACAACTTTCTATCGAATTTTGCCCTACTAGGACAAATGTAGCTCTAAATTTAGTAATTGATACTCATCACGCAATATATATATATATATATATATATATATATATATATATATATATATATATATATATATCTATCTATCTGTGTGTGTGTGTGTGTGTGTTGTGCTTCATTTAAACTAATCCGAGTCATCACTAAAAAGTTTGTCAAACCGGCAAAGAAATCTTAAAAAGATACTTGTCGGCGTTGTTTTGTGCGTGAAGTGCCCGTAAGAAGCTGTCGGTCGCCGGAATCGGAATCCCGTCGCCGCTTCGGAAGGATCACTTCGACGAAAAGAAAGGAATCGAGCCGACCCCATATTTTTCATAGTTTAAATGAAAGAGCGCTACTGCACTCAAGTCGTGCACTTATTCGAAAGACAAACACGAAACTTAAGGGTGAGGCTCGATCAAATAAGCTAAGAAATATATGACGTCCGTTTGGTCTGCGAAGCCAATTTATTCTTGCGACAAATTCCCTATTTAATATGAAGAATTAAATAGGGTTTATTTTTAAGAGTTCGGAAATGCTTCCATAAGAGACGAGCACTATAGTTAATTACATCTTAAATGACCGAAATCGCTTAGAAAACTCTCGATAAAAATCGGGAAATATTATCTTGAGGAGGTCGAAAAGGATAGAACTTTCGACGTAATCGGACAAAGAGGTGTGAAAGAGGTAGCTCAAATCGGAGCATTTTATTGTAGAATCGAAGGAGGAAGAACTGAGGATGTCGAGATCCGGAGGCGAACCTCGGTGACTTCCAGTTATCATATGATTTGGCTTTGATTTAGGAGATATTATTTAAAAGGTTTCATCTGCCGATTTTATTTATTTAGGGCTTACGTTTGTGTGAAACGATCACACGAACGGCACAGAAGATGTGTGGATTTAGGTCGTAACGAACGACAACATCGGAATCACAAAGCGAGTTGGAGCTTATATTGCACGACGAGCTATCTGAAAGGCCAAGAAAGGTTGAGGATTTATGTCGCGCTAAGCGAACGACCTTGAAATCCTATTGTTTTGTTGTTTAATCACTAAGGAGTGGTTTAGTTGTTGTAGACGTGTTTCTTTGTTGAAAATGGTCGTCTTGCCCACCGCTAGCTCCGAAGCTCTCTGCTTAGTGAAGAGGTTGAGTTTTCTAGAATGGCGAAGTCAAAATGTTCAATCGAATGTACTCTTATGGTCGAGTTCTCTAAACATCTATCAAGTATGTTTAAGTGTTGTACTGATTTACGGCGGGATATGTATATAGCACGAGAGTAGCGATAAAGGCATACTATGAGTATATAATGTAACGTGCTTAACGAAACAACATGCGATGACAGTATGAGTACAAAAGTGACGAAGTAAACGAGTATAGCATGCGGTAAGCGAGTATAAAAAAGTGACGATTAAACGGTATAGCATGCGATGGCGGGTATAAAGAAGGTAACACGCTATGAAATGTAAACAAACCTTGTATACCAGGAGGCCCGTTATTTTCTTTCGTCTAGCCAGGCGAAGTGTGCCACATGAAAACCAAGCAAGCGAGAATAAAAGGTCGTCGAAAAACTCGAAAACAAAGTGAGCTGACCCACAACGGGAAAGCTCGAGAAAAGTAGTAAAAGTCATCAAAACTCGAGAAAATCCTAAAAAGGACCACGAGTGCTCTATCAAAAATCAAATGAAAACCCGAAGAAAACCGCAAGCACTCGGGTCGGAGTAAGCTTCGAGAGCGTGTACGTAATCTGCTAGAAGGGTCGTCGAAGGCTACTCGGTCGCACGAGTGTATAAAGCCCGCCACTCGATGAAGAAGGTGTCCGATAAGCTTGACTCGGAGAGTGTTCCCCACCAGGCCCGATAATCAACAAGTGGACAATCAAATTTTATAATGTAGTTTTGAAATTTATATTTTTAGCATGCATATGGATTTCAGATATGCAAAAGAGAGTTTATCAATTTTTTTTTATTGTGGTGGAAAGATATTTTTGTTGCGAAATGTAGTATCGTATTTTTATTAGATTTTGAAAAATATAATTGTCCACGAGTTGATCATTTCGTAGGGTAAAGGATCGTTAACAATCCTGAGAAGGTACGGGTGCCTCGCCTTTGCATAGCGGTGAACGATACCTGTCATCCTACGGTTCACGGGGCACGGAGGGAGTCACGATGTCGTAGGATGGGATATCGTTCTCTCTATCACTGGCGTGTCTTTTGCATCATCGCCGTCATCGCCCCAAAACAAAACAAAACCAAAACCGACTCCGAGTGAAGCGGGGAAAACGTGTCAAGCAACGAAAAGGGGAGAAGAAGATTAACTCACCCCCGAACTTGGAGGGTCAGGACGGCGGGTGAGTTAATTTAAAATTCCACAACACATGTAATAACGAGGCGTTAAAAGAAAACGAAATCCGAGTTCCACGAATCGACCCGAGGGTGTCATTTTCTCGCTCGAGTACGATTATATCAAAAGGAAATTTAAAGCGAAATCATGGAAAAGTCGATCAAAAACTTTTAAAATCGAGCAAAAGAGAAAAATGGCTCGGGACAACGCGATTACGAACATTTCCAAACCCATAAGAAAGTGAATGGACGAGCTTCCCAGAGAACATCGATTTAACTCCAATTCATCGAATGAGGCACCTAAGAAGTGGCCCAAGCACAATGCTCACATCTCCCTCTCGAACAAGCAAGGAGCAACTATAGGTTCATCTTTATCAATTCCCGACTCAAACACGACGATAAGCAAGGCCACCATCACATCGGCCACCAACAAAAAGGCTCTCGGCCAAGCCCAGACAAAAAGGGCAGCAACAAGTAAAGTTTCTATCCAACCTCAAAACTCACAAATCACATCGATGGACTCGCGGCCAAGCCCCAAATTGAACCCAACTCCTTCCATAAACATAGAATTCGGTTTTCACCAAATGAGCACAAAGCCCGGCCCTCGCTGAGAGCCGAACCCGAGCACAAACACGAGCCCACAACAAGCCTCCAAGTGAATCAAATGAATTATCCCAACTCCAATTACGGCGGCCTTTTAAAAAGCCAAATTCAAACTTCCATTGGGCGAAAACCGAGCCACAACAAGGCCACGAAAGCCGGCCGACTCCAAACCAAAACAGCCCTCGAAAACGGGTTCCGGTCTACGGGAAGCCAAACCCGAACCAATATAAGGCTAAGAAATACCGCTCGATCCCAAACTAAAACGGCCCCCAAAGAGGCAAATACCGGCTTATAGGGAAGCCGAAGCCCGAGCCACATGAGGATGAAACCCGAGCCGTGGTGGCACTGGGATAAAGTCGAGTTTTAAATTGAAACGGTCCAAATATAAAATCGAAATCGAAGGTGTCGAAGAGAGCCGGAGCCGAGCACGGCAGGGTGAAAACAAACCCAGCTTTAGATCACAGCGGTTTCGACATAAAGCCAAAGCCAGAGAAAGCTAAAGAAGCCAACCTGAACCGTAGCTAAACTAGGGACAGCTCCAGTTTTAAATTTAAAACCAAATGGATAGCAAAACTAACAAAAGCCGAGCCTCATGAGGCTAAAAAAACGAATCCCAAATCGAGTTTAAAGCACAGAATGCAGCGGGACTCCACAAGACCGATTCACATGAGGCTAAAACCAAGCCCGATCACAATTAAATCCAGAACCAATATAGAACTAAAGCAAACTTCTCCTTGAAATCTCAATTAAAATGAAGCACATACATATCTTTAAAAGCTTCACTACCATGCACTTGCTAGCAAGAATAAGTATAGAACGAACATGAAAAACCCTTCAAATTAATTAATCATGCTTCGTGAAGGGCTAGATTTCCATATATTCGAGGCATAAAGCCACCACATGCTTGTAAACAAAGGTGAGCATAAAGAATTTCCAAACTAGCTAGCCATATCTTCATGAAAGATTAAAATGCAAGAGGCCCAAGAACAACATAAACCTCTCCAAGCCGAAGCCTAAATTTTCTCTCTAGCATGCTCAATCGAAACCTTTTAGCCACATTTCAAATTGTAAAGAAAACATTCCCAGCATTTATACAAGTATCACATTAGCATGTTGTTAGAAGAAGAAACCCATAGGAATCAGTATTTCAAGCAACTAAATAAGACTTTCCATAGCATACAAGTGCTTAACCGAAACTATGAACAGGGCAAACCGAGCCGAAGGCACAAGTGAAGCCTCCACAGGGCCAAAACCGAGAATAAGAAAGGGGTGGAGGAGAGTTGCAGGATTGCGTAGAACACACGAGAAGCAAACCGTAAGTACGAGAAACGATCCGACAGCAACTCCCCTCTCTTCCACGAAGGTTTCGGACGACCACGATCCCACCCCGAATGGGTTTAAATAAGCGAGAGGAGGGGAAGCGGAGGTCGAGAGCTCAACCTACGGGATCGGGAGCAAGTGAGGCTGGCGGCGGATTGCCGCGAGGAGGGAGCGAGCTCGGTAAGGGACGCACGCATGAGGGTGCCGCGGGTTGCTCGAGGGATAAGGATAGGGCCTATCACGAGCGGCTCGAGGAGCGAACGGCGCCGAGAAGCACGCTCGAGCGCGGGAGGGACGAAGATTCTAGGGAACTCGCGCGGGAGAGACGAAGGCACCGGTCGAGTGCGGAGGTAATTAGGGCAGAGGGTTTAATTTTAAAAAAGGTTTTAGAATATCTTTTTTTTTGTTTTATTTTTATTATTTAAATTAAAACTTAAATTACAAGTTTCGCCTCCGACAGGCTATCGTCGCAAACTTAACGTCAATTTTAAGTGAAATCGACGTTCCGGACTCATCGGCGCAGTCCGTTTCGTCGTCCGAGGTCGTCTGAGCAACCTCGTCGACAAGCGCGTCAAAATTACGTCGAAATTTGGTATCGTCGCAAAGCTCGACTCGAGTCTGATCGATCAGAATGGTGCGTTTAAGATGTGCACGAGGCTTTCCTAATGTCCAGGGTCCTATAGGGACTCAATTTGAACTCCTGACATCGATTTCGACCGGTATGGACTAACGGTACGGAATCTCGTACGAGATTTCGAAGAGTAACGAAGTGGCTTCCGGACACTCTAAAACGAGGTGGGTCCCATCGCTAGGAATCTAGGATCGTCGGGAAGCTCCCGAGGCTAGAATCCTAAATCTAGGAGGAATACTAAACCTCGACGAAAAGTGAGGTCGACAAAAGGACTACGATAGGTGTGGTGTCTTGGGCGAGCACACGGCGCGTATTAGCGTTGGCCGACAAGATCAACAAAGCCAACACAAACGTTCGAAGCCAACACACTCGTAACAAAACAAAGAAAGAGTGACAAAGGTTTCCGTGAGAATGTCGAGTAACTCTTCGAGTGAAGATTCGAGAGCTCTCGGCTAGGGAAAGAATGAGTGGATATTCGATTTGAAATCGAGGAGTAGAAACTCTCGGCGAGGATTGGAGAGTGGAATTGGTGTTATCGAATTTCGAATGTGTATCGAGAATGGGACATAATATCGGGTATTGATCCCGAGGTGTGGATCGAAACATAGGTAAAATTTATGGTGGAAGAAAGAGAAAGGGTGCCATACTCCATTTAAGGGGGTCTTATACCGATCTCGAAAGATTGGGATAGGATGCCTTGGATTAATCGAAGGGCTTATTCACTCAACCTCAGAAATATCGTTTGAAAGATTGCAATAGGAGGGGCTCCTAAAGCAACACAGAATCGGATATGAAATCCTCATCCTCTAAAATATCGTGAGAATCGTTGCAAAGCAATGCGGTATCGGATACATGGATCCTCTACCTCTAAAACATATCAAGAGAATCATTGCAAAGCAATGCGGTATCGGATACATGGATCATCTACCTCTAAAACATATCAGGAGAATCATTGCAAAGCAATGCGGTATCGGATACATGGATCCTCTGCCTCAAAATATATCGGGGAGAATATTGCGAAAGCAATGCGGTATCGGATGCGGGATCCTCAACCTCTAAAATTTGAAAGGAGACCGATCGGCGAGCGATGCGGTATCGGATGCGGGATCCTCCACCTCTAAAATATCGTGAGAATCATTGCGAAAGCGATGTGGTATCGGATACATGGATCCTCTACCTGCAAAACATAGAAGGATATCATTCAAGGTGCAATGCGGTGTCGGATGCTCGGGATCCTCACCTCTAAAATATCGAAGGAGAACATTGCGGAAGCAATGCGGTATCGGATGTCGGGATCCTCTACCTCTAAAAGATATCGGGAAATCATTACGAAAGCGATGCGGTATCGGATGCTTGGGATCCTCTACCTATAAAAGATATCGAAATCGTTACGAAAACGATGCGGTATCGAATCTTGGGATCCTCTACCTCTAAAATATATCAGGAGATCATTGCGGAGCAATGCGGTATCGGATGCTGGGATCCTCTACCTCTAAAATATATAAGGAGATCATTGCGGAGCAATGCGGTATCGGATGCTGAGATCCTCTACCTCTAAAATATATAAGGAGATCATTGCGGAGCAATGCGGTATCGGATGCTTGAGATCTCTACCTCTAAAATATCGAAGGAGAATCATTGCGAAGCGATGCGGTATCGGATGCGAGATCCTCTACCTCTAAAATATATCAGGAAATCATTGCGAAGCAATGCAGTATCGGATGCTGAGATCCTCAACCTCTAGAAGATATCAGGAAATCATTGCGAAACAATGCGGTATCGGATGCTGAGATCCTCAACCTCTAAAAGATATCAGGAAATCATTGCAAAGCAATGCGGTATCGGATGCTGGGATCCTCTACCTCTAAAATATATCGAGAGAACATTGCAAGCAATGCGGTATCGGATATTGGAATCCTCTACCTCTCTAAAATATATAAGGAGATCATTGCAGAAGCGATGCGGTATCGGATGCCGAGATCCCTTACACTCAAAACATATCGGGAGAATCGTTGCGAAGCAATGTGGTATCGGATACATGGATCCTCTACCTCTAAAATATAGAAGGATATCATTGCGGTAGCGATGCGGTGTCGGATCTTGGGATCCCTACCTCTAAAACATATCGGGAGAATCGTTGCGAAAACGATGCGGTATCGGATACGTGGATCCTCTACCTATAAAACATATCAGGAGAATCATTGCAAAGCAATGCGGTATCGGATACATGGATCCTCTACCTCTAAAATATATCAGGAGAATATTGCAAAGCAATGCGGTATCGGATACTGGGATCCTCAACCTCTAAAATTTGAAAGGAGACCATCGCTGAGCAATGCGGTATCGGATACTGGGATCCTCCACCTCTAAAATATCGTGAGAATCATTACAAAGCAATGTGGTATCGGATACATGGATCCTCTATCTCTAAAACATAGAAGGATATCATTGCAGTGCAATGCGGTGTCGGATACTGAGATCCTCTACCTCTAAAATATCGAAGGAGAACATTGCAGAGCAATGCGGTATAGGATGCTGGGATCCTCTACCTCTAAAAGATATCAGGAAATCATTGCAAAGCAATGCGGTATCGGATCATCGGGATCCTCTACCTCTAAAATATATAAGGAGATCATTCGCAAAGCAATGCGGTATCGAATGCGAGATCCTTTACCTCTAAAATATATAAGGAGATCGTTGCGAACGAATGCGGTATCGGATGTTGAGATCCTCTACCTCTAAAATATATAGGGAGATCGTTGCGAAAGCGATGCGGTGCCGGATGCGAGATCCTCACCTCTAAAAGATATCGGGAAATCATTGCGAAACAATGCGGTATCGGATACATGGATCCTCTACCTCTAAAGCGAACAGGAGAACGTTGCGAAGGCGATGCGGTATCGAATGCGAGATCCTCGGCCTCTAAAATATCAAAGGAGATCATTGCAAAACAATGCGGTATCGGATGCTGAGATCCTCTACCTCTAAAATATCGAAGAAGATCATTGCAGAGCAATGCGGTATCGGATACATGGATCCTCTACCTCTAAAATAAATCAAGAGAACATTGCAAAGCAATGCGGTATCGGATACCGGGATCCTCTACCTCTAAAATATATAAGGATATCAATCACAGTCTCAGACTGGAGAATTCAGATTTGGAATTTGATATTTAAATTTGGGAGAAATTCATGAAACTTGTGCAGTGCAGAAGTTTGCTGAAAATGTATATGCAGAGATTTTTGCCATAAAATTTTCAAGCAGAAATTTTTTGAATGTTGAACTTTATATTGGGATTTGGACCCAGTTTTAGACAAGTGCGGCATATGAGCCTCTAAGAACGAGTCTTTGTCTTTGAAACAGAAGGCACAGTGCTTCCTGAGGTATCGTCCACTGACTAAGGACCAGTGCTAGAAAATAACTAGCTCTTTAAGATGGTATCAGAATCATATTCTTTCAAGTACCTATAAAGGTGTGTTATCTCTAGGGCCATGCTAAGTGAGTAGCGCAGTTCGTAATTATGCTTGTAGTAGTCATCATTTGATCTGTTGCAGATTATGTAAAAGTTGTTGAAGTTGTCTTCGAGAAGTATTTCTGACGATCTTTGAGTTGAAGTTGGAGTTGTATTTGAGAAATCTTTCTGACATTCTTCGATTTGAAGTTAGAGTTGTATTTGAGAAATCTTTCTGACATTCTTCGAGTTGACATTGAAGTTGTATTTGTATTTGAGAAATCTTTCTGACATTCTTCGAGTTGACATTGAAGTTGTATTTGAGAAATCTTTCTGACATTCTTCGAGTTGACATTGAAGTTGTAATTGTTGGATACTGAAGGATACGACTTCAGGGTCGAATTTCCATTAATTCTTAATATCGTCATCATTCCTTTAATTCTTTCTTTCAGGCCTAGCGGACTTCGAATTTCCGCTCGTGTGATCGAAATATTTTTCATTGTGCGAAGATATTTCCGAGACGATTAATGACCGACGCAGGCATGGAATCACTTGACTCTCTCAAGCATAATATCGGAGGAAACTTCTTAAGGTTGTCTTCAAGTTTCATTAATCAGAGGAAGATTAAGACACCAATTTTTGATTATATGTTTGCCTCAAGCTTCTTCTCAGGGAGCATTCTTATTCTTTTTTCTTTTTTCTTTTTTTTATTGAGCTTTTCGCTCTCCTTTTTTTTTATTGAGGATTACTATATCTGGTGGAGCACATGTTAAAGATTTTGAATGTCTGAATTGGGACACCAATTTTTGATTTTTTGCTCCACCTCAAGCTTCTCCTCGAGAACACTTTTTTTTATTGCTCGCTTTTGTTTTCGAGAATTATTGTATCAGCGAGACATATTTCGTTAAAGATTTTGAATGTCGAAACTCCCCGATTAATAATTCGAAATGTCCTTAATATGAATCCTAGGATATTATAACTTATCGAAAGTACGGACCCGACCACATGGCGGAAAATTAAAAGGCCCTTGATATCGCATAGTCAATTACTCGTATTTAAAGCACGCTTGCTTCATTTTGAGATCCACTTAGGACCCAATCTGAATTCCTTAAATAAAACAATTCAGTTATTAGGCATTAATTTGATTCTTTCCCGAAGTCGAAGTCTTAGCAAAATATCCAATTTGAGCTTTCCAAATATTAAACAATTATGGACAAAAACAAAATCCTTTTTTTTATTGCAGTAGAAGAGATGATACAAACCAATACTGATCATACTAAGCAACAAAAGTAGTACAATATTAGCCAAGAGGCATTTTCATTCATTAGCGATTTAGCAGTAGGAATAGATTTAGGAACAAACAAATCGTACGAAATCGTATTAATATGACCTTTTTCGGAGTTCCTTTCAAATATTCTTCCGGGATTGTTACGTTCCCATTCTTGAAATTTTCTTCGAGCTAGTCTTTGAAAGCGTAATGTCTTCTATGGTGTGTCCAGTGAGCTTGTGGTATGGACAGATATCTCGGATGTCCTTTCCCGTTGACCTCGTCGAGCTTCTTTGGCTTAGGCAGACTTGAACTCGGGATTCTCGATCGAAGCGAGCATCTTTTCGTTGCTTCACCTTTAAAAGAGTACATTCACGTAGGGTATAGTTGAAATTTGTTTTTTGTACGTACGGTGAGGTCTCCGTTGAGATGATTCTTGAATATTCGACGAGGACGTTGGAAGATCCGTCGAGGTTGTTCGGCTTGTATTTGCAGTATCGTCGCTTTCTCACGTTAACCATCTGCAACTTGTTCCAGGATCTCTTTTCATCTGTCTTGGTTGTTCTGGACTTCTCGGCCTTCTCATAAGAATTCATATGTTTGATTTCTTCTTGCAGTTATTGGCTTTCTTCGAGTAACTTCTCGAAAGACTTGATGGTGAGTCCCTTGAGCATGAAAGCTATTGCCATGGATGCTTTTAGAGCAAGATCTCAATCGCTTTGATGTTCGCATCGTCGAGGTTCGCATTTCATGCTAAGTTTTCTCCACCTCAGATATAATCTACTAAAGTCTCGTTAGGCTTTGTCTTTCGATCAAGAGATCTCCAATAGAAACATGATGCTCGCATTCCGTGGAAATCTTTTTACGAACAAGCTGTTCTAACTCATTGAATGTCTTCATCTGATCCAGTTAGGCGATTCGGCATATCAATCAAATGTTATCCACCGACAATCGTTGACGAAGCGATCGATGAAACAATGCTTCGGTACCTCCGGTGTTACCACGAGCTGGCACGGAAATGTCTTTATGTGCTTTATCGGGATTTCCAACCCGTCAAATATCTTAAAGTTCGGTGACACAAAACCTCACAGGGTAGGGTACGGCATCAAATTTCTCCGGGTAGGGTCTACCCTTTAAAATCAATGCACCACTTTTAGACTGGGCTATGGCCTCACGAACTTGTTCGACCATTTGTTTAAATTCTCTTTATGGTATGACGCTTTGAGCAGAATCTTTCGGTTGTTCATCAAAGGCAAACTCTCTTCTTTCATCTGCATCACTAATGGTTTTCGGTTGGTTTGTCTCGGCGGTGTTATCGCGGTGATTGCGATTGTCTTTGCATCGCAATCGTGGTGGTTGTCGATTACTTTAATTTTCTTTTCGAGACAATGCGATCTGTTCGTCCTTCTGTTTGGATGGCCCTCCACCACTCATCTGCGGCGTTCTCCTCGCGCGAGAGGAGCGTCGCTCGCGGCTAACATGGCTCGGGTCTCGACGACATTGATTTCTGCGAATTCACTTTCCATGTAATCTAGCATGTTGTAATCTTCGTCTTCGATATCTCCTTTCGATCTTTAGACAGGTTGTGCGATGTCGGCTCGAAGCTTTTCCGAAGCGGGACTCAGTCGAATTTCCTCGAGGATTTTAAGATCAACTTGAAACTTTTCGAGAAACATCAATTATTTCCCAGAGCATCGGTGTCGTGTAGAAGTCGATTGAATCCACTGAAACCGTATTCTGAGAATCTTCTTCGAGTTCTTTTAAATATTCTTCGGGAGTATCACATTTCGACTTCGAAATTCTCTTCGAGCCGATCGTCGAAAACAAAGCGATTTTCTATCGTGTGGCGAAGCGGCGGTGGTATGGGGCGTGTTGGGATGATCTTTCATGTCGGCCTCTTACGCTTTTTCGGCTTTGAAGTTCGAATTCGGTTTCAACGGCAAGTCGTGGAACATCTTCGACACGGTTTCCTCTACGAAGGAATACACCACTTTCACGTCGATTCTGCAATGGACATCCGTTTATTCCTTGTTTGGTGTGATCTCGGTGATGTAGTTGTTGGTAGAATTGGCCGTATCGTTGTGTCATCGTTGTTGATGGAATTGTCGAGGTTGTTTGGTTTTCAAAATTTCTCGGTTGCGCCTCCTTTCATGTGCCTTCATCGGTTGCACGATCCTTGAATTAGACCCCGATTTCGAATCCGGAAAATGGTGGGGTGTAAACGTCAGTTGACTTTTCCTCATATAGAATCTCTTTTCTCTTACTCAACAAAACAGCTGGTGCGGTGACAGTGAATCCGGTAGTAGGGGCAAAAACAGTTCTCGGAGAAATCCCAACGACAGTATTTTCAGCACTAGTAGAACTCTTTTGACCAACACCTTTGAAGGGGAGAACTCTTCGGCGGATTCCAAGTCGAGCTCTACAATATGGTTGCACGGACCTGTTGTTTCGAACTTCATTCTTGTGACGGAAACAGCTCGAACTTAACTCCGATATCATCGAACCCTTGTCCAAATTTAATAATTGCCGAGTCGGGCGATTCATCCTAGTGACGGCAAACTTCATTCCAGAAGGCAAAAGAAAAGATCGACTTTGGCGAAGACATTGTCCTGTCATTTGAAGAATTTTCAGAAAGTCGGTGATGTCCGGTGTCTTGTAGTTTCGACAAAAGTATTCGAGTTGACGCACTTGTCTTCTAACTAGGCATCCTCTATTATTTTAATTTTTCAAATTTGTTATTTATTCGTGATTAAAGCATCGAAGAGTTGCGAATTAGCAAGTTAACGAGCGTGAAAGGACGCAAGATGGCTTGATTCACGAAGCAAAACAAACCGAAGGAGAAGAAAGTGCGAAGTTTAGGACCCAGTGCGGGACCGGCTTCACGACACCAATGCCAGGGTGGGACTAGTGCACCGACACTGCTGTGGGATCCGACCGCCACAAAGATCGAAAAGTCCTTAATGGCCTCTCGAACCTTTCCGTTGAGGTGAATGAACGAACGGTCCTGAAGTCCGAAAGAGTTGGCCGTGCTCACCCAGAAAGAAATGAGTGAAGCGTGCCGACGGAAGAAGAGTAATGTCGGTCCATAAGGGATATGGACACATTCACGATGTATGAAGATAAGATTTCCGATTTGAATGGAGAGAGAAGCAAATCCGTGAGCGGAGTCGCCGGAAGTTTGTCTGCGTTGTTTGTGCGTGAAGTGCCGTAAGAAGGCGTCGGTCGCGGAATCGGAATCCGTCACCAGCTTCGGAAGGATCCTTCACTGGAAAGAAAGGGAATCAGCTGACCCCGTATTTTTCGTAGTTTGAATGAAGAGCGCTACTGCCTCAGTCGTGCACCTTATCACGAAAGACGACACGAGACTTAGGGTGAGGTACTCGATCAAATAAGCTAAGAAATATATGACGTCAGTTTGGTCTGTGAAGCCGATTTATTCTTGAAATAATTCACTATTTAATATGAAGAATTAAATAGGGTTTATTTTAATTTGGGTTCGGAAATGCTTCTATAAAGGCGAAGCTACTATAGTTAATTACATCTTAAATGACCGAAATCGACTTAAGAAAACTCTCGATAAAAATCGGGAAATATTATCTGCGGAGGTCGAAAAGGATAGGACTTTCGACGTAATCGGACGAAGAGGTGTGAAAGGGGACGCTCAGAATGCGGAGCGTTTTATTGTAGAATCGAAAGGAGGAAGAAGCAGGGGATGTCGAAGATCAGGAGGCGAACCTCGGTGACTTAAAGCTATCACTATGATTTAGGCTTTGATTTAGGAGATATTATTTAAAGGTTTCAATCTGACGATTTTATTTATTTAGAGCTTATATTTGTGTGAAACGATCACACGAACAATTCAGAAGATGTGTGGATTTAGGTTGTAACGAACGATAGCCTCGGAATCCTAAAGCGAGTTGGGGCTTATATTGCACGGCGAGTACTACAAAGGCCAGAGGTTGAGGATTTATGTCGCGCTAAGCGAACGGCATCGAAATCACTTATTGTTTTGTTGTTTAATCAGCTAAGGAGTGGTTTAGTTGTTGTAGACGTGTTTCTTTGTTGAAAATGGTCGTCTTCTGCCCATGCTCAGCTCCAGCTCGCTTGCGTGAAGAGGTTGAGTTTTCAGAATGGCAAGTCAAAATGTTCGATCGAGTGGCCTATGGTCGAGTTCTCTAAACATCACATCAAGTATGTTTAAGTGTTGTACGGTTTACTGGCGGGATATGTATATAGCACGGGGAGTAGCGAGTAAAGACATGCGACGATATATAATGTAACGTCTTCAACGGGAACAACATGCGGTAAGCGAGGTATGGTACAAAAGTGACGGCTAAACAGAGTATAGCGTACGTACGCGAGTATAAAAAAAGTAATAATTAAACGATATAGCGTACGATGGCGAGTATAAAAGAAGATGATAACGGCTATGAAATGTAAACAAACTGTATACCTATCGGAGGCCAGTTATTTTCTTTCGTGCGCCAGGCGGAAGTGTGTGCATGAAAACCAAGCAAGCGAGAATAAAAGGTCGTCGAAAAACTCGAAAACAAAGTTGCTGATCACGACGGGAAGCTCGAGAAAAGTAGTAAAAGTCACCAAGCTCGAGAAAATCATAAAAAGGACACGAGTGCTTTCATCGAAAATCAAATGAAAACCGCAGAAACCGCAATGACTCGGGTCGGAGCTAAGCTCGAGCCGCGTAATGCTTGCTCGAAGGGTCGTCGAAGGCTACTCGAGTCGCGCGAGTGTATAAAGCCCGTCACTCGGCAAGAAGGGTGTCCACTAAGCACATTCGGAGAGTGTTCCCACACACAGGTCGATAATCAACAAGTGGACGATCAGAATTTTATAATGTAGTTTTGAAATTTATATTTTTAGCATGCATATGGATTTCGAACGTACGAAAGAGGTTTATCGATTTTTTTATTGTGGTGGAAAAGATATTTTTGTTGCGAAATGTAGTATCGTATTTTTATCGGATTTTGAAAAATATAATTGTCACGAGTTGATCATTTCGTAGGGTAAAGAAGGTACGGGTGCCCCGCTTGCGCTTATAGCGGTGAATGATGCGCGTCATCCTACGGTTCACGCGGGGCACGGAGCGAGTCACGATGTCGTAGAATGGGATATCGTTCTACTTTCTATCTGAGCGATGCCTTTTGCATCATCGGCGTCGTCGCCCAAAACAAAACAAAACCAAAACCGACTCAGAATGAAGCGGGAAAACGTGTCAGCAACGAAAAGGGGAAAAGAAGATTAACTCACCCAGAACTTGGAGGGTCGAGACGGCAGTGAGTTAATTTAAAATTCACTAACACATGTAATAACGAGGCGTTAAAAAAAAACGAAATCCGAGTTTCTGAATCGACCCGAGAGGTGTCATTTTCTCGCTCGAAGTACGATTATATCAAAAGGAAATTTAAAAGCGAAATCATGGAAAAGTCGATCGAAAACTTTTAAAATCGAGCGAAAGAGAAAAATGGCTCGGGACAAGACGCGATTACGAACGTTTCAGAACCCATAAGAAAGTGAATGGACAAGCTTCCAAAGAACATCAATTTAACTCCAATTCATCGAATGAGGCACCTAAGAAGTGGCCCGAGCACGATGCTCCGCATCTCCTCTCGAAGCAAGCGAGGCAACTATAGGTTCATCTTTATCAATTCCCGACTCAAGCACGGCAGTAAACAAGGCCACCGTCACATCGGCCACCAACAAAAAGGCTCTCGGCAAGCCCAACAAAAGGGCAGCAACGAGTAAAGTTTACTATCCAACCTCGAAACTCACAAATCACATCGATGGACTCGCGACGAGCCCCAATTGAACCCGACTCCTTCCATAAACATAGAATTCAGTTTTCACCAAATGAGCACAAAGCCCGGCCCTCGCTAGAGCCGAGCCCGAGCACGAGCACGAGCCCACAACAAGCCTCCAAGTGAATCAGAATGAATTATCCCAACTCCAATTACAGCGGCCTTTTAAAAAGCCAAATTCAAACTTCCATTGGGCGAAAACCGAGCCACAACAAGGCCGAAAGCGACGTGACTCCGAGCCAAAACAGCCCTCGAAGAAACGAGGTTCCGGTCTACGAGGAAGCCAAACCCGAACCAATATAAGGCTAAGAAATACCGCTCGATCCCAAACTAAAACGGCCCCCGAAAGAGGCAAATACCGGCTTATAGGGAAGCCGAAGCCCGAGCCACATGAGGATGAAACCCGAGCCGTGGCTGGCACAGGATAAAGTCGGTTTTAAATTGAAACAGTCCAAATATAAAATCGAAATCAAAGGTGTCGAAGAGGCCGGGCGAGCACGGAAGGGGTGAAAACAAACCCGGCTTTAGATCGCGGCGGTTTCGACATAAAGCGAAAGCCGAGAAAGCTAAAGAAGCCGGCACGAACCGTAGCTAAACTAGGGACAGCTCCGATTTTAAATTTAAAACCAAATGGATAGCAAAACTAACAAAAGCCGAGCCTCATGAGGCTAAAAAACGAATCCCAAATCGAGTTTAAAGCACGAGAATGCGGCGGAACTCCACAAGACCGATTCACATGAGGCTAAAACCAAGCCCGATCACAATTAAATCCGAACCAATATAGAACTAAAGCAAACTTCTCCTTGAAATCTCAGATTAAAATGAAGCACATACATATCTTTAAAAGCTTCACTACCATGCACTTGCTAGCAAGAATAAGTATAGAACGAACATGAAAAACCCTTAAATTAATTAATCATGCTTCGTGAAGGGCTAGATTTCCATATATTCGAGGCATAAAGCCACCACATGCTTGTAAACAAAGGTGAGCATAAAGAATTTCCAAACTAGCTAGCCATATATTCATGAAAGATTAAAATGCAAGAGGCCAGAGAACAACATAAACCTCTCGAAACTGACCTAAATTTTCTCTCTAGCATGCTCAATCGAAACCTTTTAGCCACATTTCAAATTGTAAAGAAAACATTCCCAGCATTTATACAAGTATCACATTAGCATGCTTTAGTTAGAAGAAGAAACCCATGGGAATCGATATTTCAAGCAACTAAATAAGACTTTTCATAGCATACAAGTGCTTAGCAGAAACTATGAACGGGGCAAGCCGAGACCGAAAGGCACAAGTGAAGCCTCACAGGGCCAAAACCGAGAATAAGAAAGGGGTGGAGGAGAGTTGCAGATTGCGTAGAACACACGACAAGCAAGCCGTAAGTACAAGAAACGATCCAACGGCAACTCCCCTCTCTTCACAGAGGTTTCGGGCCGACCACAATCCCACCCCAGAATGGGGTTTAAATAAGCGAGAGGAGGGGAAGCGAGAGGTCGAGATCTCGACCTACGGGATCGGGCGCAAGTGGGAGCGGCGGCGGTGCCGCGAGGAGGGAGCGAGAGCTCGGTAAGGGACGCACGCGTGAGGTGCCGCAGGTTGCTCGAGGGATAAGGATAGGGCCTATCACAAGCGGCTCGAGGAGCAAACGGCCGCCAGAAAGCACGCTCGAGCGCGGGAGGGACGAAGGTTCTAGGGAACTCGCGCGGGAGAGACGAAGGCACCGGTCGAGTGCGGAGGTAATTAGGGCAGAGGGTTTAATTTTAAAAAAGGTTTTAGAATATCTTTTTTTTTGTTTTATTTTTATTATTTAAATTAAAACTTAAATTACAAGTTTCGCCCCCGACAGGCTATCGTCGCAAACTTAACGTCGATTTTAAGTGAAACCAGACGTTCGGACGCATCGGCGCGGTCTGTTTCGTCGTCCGAGGTCGTCCGAGCAACCTCGTCGACGAGCGCGTCAAAATTGCGTCGAGAGTTGGTATCGTCGCAAAGCTCGACTCGAGTCCGATCGATCGGAATGGTGCGTTTAAGATGTGCGCGAGGTATCATCTATGTCCGGGGTCACCATAGGGACTCGATTTGAACTCCCGACATCGATTTCGACCGGCTATAGACTAGTGGTACGGAATCTCGTACGGGATTTCGAAGAGTAACGAAGTGGCTTCCGGACACTCTAAAACGAGGTGGGTCCCATCGCTAGGAATCTAGGATCGTCGGGAAAGCTCACCGAGGCTAGAATCCTAAATCTAGGAGGAATACTAAACCTCGACAAAAAGTGAGGTCAACAATACTATCAGCAGTGGATATAATCTCATCATTGAGAAAGCTTCAGTAACAAAGTACATGAAAATATTTGGTACAAAATTGGATGTGAATTTAAGTGAAGATGGAAGAGAGGAGAATCCAATGAATTAAACCATGAAATAAGGTCAAGTCATACACATTACAACAATTCATACTAGAATATTTTGGAATTTCTGATATACAGGTGTTATTCCAAAGGGGCATAAAATGAATTTTAAATATTTTCGCACTCAATTTCTTAAAAATTCTAAATAGATATTTAAAAGCACCATAACTTTAGCACCATGCTTTATACAGCGAAAAAAACAGGACCTCAAGGCCTTACAAAAATACATATTCATAAATCAGAGGACTAGAACCAAAAATGAAATGTGAGAAAAATCATTTTTGCAGAACAAGATGAAAGCTACAAATATGCACAGAAAACATGGCACAAGTTGTGTATGCACTAAAAAGTAATGTTGGGGGAAACCAGCAAAACTAACCTAGTGAGAAAGTTCAGGTCAAGACAGATAAGAAATTTTGCTGGAAAAGAAATAAAAGAAAGCAGAAGAGGACGAGGCAAACATGCAGCACGGAGAAATCTGTAGAAAATTCAACTGGAGATATATAAAGATATCAAGATAACAATAATGAAATAAAGCCAGATGAAAGAAGTATAAATAGGAAGAACGTTAAGATGGAAGAGCACATCAAGCTCCCAGTAGAATAAAAGAGCCAACATATAAATTCAAAATTTGTTACCTGTTCCAGATATAGAACTTTTCTCTGAAATAACCCGTCTCGAGGAGCAGACGGAATTGCAATCACTTCAACCCTTTCACCCCGACCAAGATCTTTGAAGTAATCTCTATATCTTGAAATATCAGCTGTAGCAGACATCAATACCACCCTGGGAAAAAGAAATATCACTGAATGCTGCCAAAAAGATTATCCCATGTCTTAAGGGAAAACAATTACAGGGATTAATTCAAGTGAATTAAATCAGAAAAAATAAATAAAGTACATATATATATATATAATAAGAGTACATAAGAATAAAATAAGGCTTAACAGTTAATAATAAAATCCAACTAAAAAGCATAAACTAATCAAAGAATGACAAATAAATCGTGATAGGGGGTTATACCTCAAATCCTTGCTTTTCAACATAAACTGTTTAACACAAGCAAGAACAAGATCAGACTCCACAGACCGCTCATGTACTTCATCGAGAATAATAACCTTATATTTCAGAGCAGCCAATCCCTTGTCACGCATCTGCTCCAACACAACACCAGCAGTCTTGAAAACAACTTTTGATCTGTGAATCAGTATAAGCTCCATAAGAAACTGCGCAGATTATGAAGGTTGGAAGAAAAAGCTTGTATTCGCAAGCATAGATGGATAGAAATATAACATGTAAGAAATCCAAATCAATGACAGTATAGTATAATCTTTTAAGGCGTATAGCAAACACAACATCATGCTCAATGAATTAATGCAGAAAGCTATTACATGTTTCAAAACAAATGGCATGTCCAATCTTCTTGTCTTTTGTACTATTTCATAAAATCTGGATAGTAAATAGTTATAAAGGATAGGGCGGGGCAACAGTTAATCTGTCTCTCGTAATATGGAGGTCCTTGTTACAACAACGAAATCATTGCAAATGCAAGGTAAGGTTACGTACATAAAACTCTCCTCAAAACCTGAAGTAGTAGTTCTATGTACTAGAGACACCCTTCTTATAAGGTGCCGTTTAATGTACATCCTCAAGAGAATGATACAAGAAATAAAGTTTTTATGACAAATATTACTACCGCAAAGTAATCAATTTAAAATTTAATAAATGCACCTTGTGGATGTTTTGTCTGAGACATTTGAATGGCCAATATGATATCCAATCTCATCTCCTACATCACAATTTCTAGCCTCAGCGACCATCCTTGCAATGGCAACTACTGCAAACCTTCTAGGCTGCGTGCACAAAACAGGCTGCAGATTTTCTTCTAGAAGGAAGAGAGGAACCTGAGAACTTTTTCCTGCCACATGAGAAAGCCGGTAGCGCCCAACAAATTCAAAGGGAGAAAGAAACTTTATTAATGATAAGAAAGAAAAGCCCTTCAACATAATTAGTTGGTTGCATGAAGTTAAATATAACCATTAACAGTTAAAGTACTAATTATACTTCAGAATTTTTTAAAGCTTATATTTTCGATGCATTAATAAAGTACAAAGAAAGGATATCTTTTGTATTCTTACCAATTGTAACTATAATTGTTTAATAAGTAACTTTTTCAAACCAAAACAAGCATAAATAAAAATAGTAAAAATATGTACGCACTGTACACCTCCGGGGGCAAAAGCAACTAAGGAGATGACAGAGACGAACTCGCCAGCAGGTTCCAAGAGTCCCTTAATGATCACAAGATACCCACAAACCAACAAATTAGCGAACTCAAATGTTAACTAATAGAAACATCCACAATGCTCGAGAAAAAATCACATAAGAGTAGTCAGCCAAATTCACCAGATCCATCTAGCCCAAACAGTCATCCGTCCAACGAAGCCACTCAGCCCATAGTTTGAGAAGGCCTAACAATTCCCTACGGTCAACTATCAGCCTGAGACCTAGTCTTTACTCAGGGCACTTGCCCCTATTCTTTATACTATCTTGTATTTATTACATAAACAATACAGTAAAAGCTTTCCTGTAGCGCTCAATTCCTGATTATAAGGGAATCTCAAGTAGAGCACAAAATTAGTATTATAATTTCTTTGAGTCTTGTCATGTATTACACTAATTAGGGCTAGCCGATCTTTCTCACGGTGTTTCAAGATTTCACTCTCACCTACATCAACTGGGTTACTCGCCAGCAGGGTTCCAAGAGTCCCTTAATGATCACAAGATACCCACAAACCAACAACTTAGCGAGCTCAAAAGTTAGCTAATAGAAACATCCACAAGGCTCGAGAAGAAATAACATAAGAATAGTCAGCCAGATTCACCAGATCCATCTAGCCCAAACAGTCATCCGTCCAACGAAGCTACTCAGCCCATAGTTTGAGACGGCCTAATAATTCCCTACGGTCAACTATCAGCCTGAGACCTAGTCTTTACTCGGGGCACTTGCCCCTATTCTTTATACTATCTTGTATTTATTACATAAACAACATACAGTAAAAGCTTTCCTGTAGCGCTCAATTCCTAATTATAAATAGGGAATCTCAAATGGAGCACAAAATTAGTATTATAATTTCTTTTAGTCTTGTCATGTATTACACTAATTAGAGCTAGCCGATCCTTCTCACGGTGTTTCAAGATTTCACTCTCACCTACATCAACTGGGTTATTAAAGCCCTGGAATAATCCACAAATAATTTTTAACCCAACATCATTTTAAGTGTAGTACGCATAATGTCAGGACATGGCCTGAGGCTTGGAGTTAACTAAAGCGGGTAAAGATGATCAGACGGTGAAAATTAAGCTTTTTTATATTCATTTTATATGTCTAACATTTAACAAATAAAAGAGCCACAAAATAAAGTAAATTAAAGCAGAACAATTAAATTTAACTCATTTTTTATTGTGTGTTTGTTATAAATATATTCTCTTCTAATGCTCACTTTTTAATCCATTAATTAAACTTAAGATATTAGTTTAAAAGAACAGTGAGCTAATCCTAGGTAGTGAATAGAAATAATCCAAAACTATACTAGCAAAATGAAAAAGAAGATAACATACATGTCAGTTAAAATTTATGTAAATCAATCTAAGAATATTTGAAGATCAGTGCTATCTAATATAGTCATTCAAGGTAATTCTAAACATTCACTATGTCTTAATGTATCGTTTACGTATCAATATTTTTTAAGTTGTATATAACCGTCACAGGAGCACCGTTTAAAAGTATACCATTTAGAGTAATTCAATATCAATATTGTTTTCATTTACGTGCATGTGTACCTTAGTGTTCCTCGCTAGTATCATAAAGTGGTGAACTTCATCATATGCATGCACAAACAATAACTCTATATAATCCATAACTTCCACATTTTGATGTCATTCAATATGTAATATTTAATTATATAATACATAAAACTTTTTATAATAAGAGATTATAAGCATTCATATTAAAATGATCGATAAAATTTAAAAATAGAGGAATCATAAGGCATTAATCAAACATCAATATCAATTTATACGACTGGCTTAGAAGAGATACAAAAATACTATAACTTACGAGTGGGAGTGCTCACTTCAATCTTAGAAGACTTTCTTTGCTTTTAGCTTTTGTTGCCTCGTCCAAATTAACATCTACAATATAAAAAATTTTCATGCTATTAAATTTTTATCACATTACTTAATCATTATCTTATTACATTATTTTAATTAAGATTTCAATATACAAACTTTAATTTTAATCAGTACAACTAATATTGATATAAAATATTAGTAATCTAATGAAATACTTCTGAAAATAAAACTCTAATCTTCATTTACTGTCTTCAACTTTTCTTAATTCAAATCTGAAACTTTTATAGATTGGATCTTGATTTAAATAAAACATATTAACACTTAGTAATTAAACATATATTAAATTCATAAATTAATATTTTTTATCACAATTCAATCTCCATTTATTGCACTCAGGCTCTGCTCGATACTAAAAACCTCACGCAAGTTGGCTCCTCTCCTCTTCTTCTGCTCGATGCTTCTTCCCTTCCATCACCATTTGCCTTTTTTCCTTTAATTAGAGCACAAAAAGGCCCTCGATTGAGCCTCACGATTGCAGAACACCCCTATATGTGCCACTCAAGCCTCTCTTCCACCCTTCTCTGCTCGATTAGGGCATTACTAACACGGGAGCTTACCGCACAAAGTTTTTGATGTATTGTAGTTGCTACAGTACCGTTGGAATAACTATGACGGGAGACGAGCTGAAATAATTTTTTTATTCTTTCTTATGTTATTTTTTCTAATTATCATTCGTTTTTATTTAGTCATTTCCTGTAGATGTATTGTATTAGGATTTGTAAATCATTTTTTAGCTTAGAATTTTGTCATTATTTAGTCATTTCCTTTAGTTAGATGTATTAGGGTTTGGAAATCAATTTTTGGCTTAGATTTCTTTTAGGATGAATGGTGCTCAAAATTGTATCTTGTTCAATGTGGTGATTATCCTCGACCTTCCCACCATTCTGCAACCCTCCCACCGCTTTTGCCACTGTCATATTTGATGCAACCACAAAAATAGCGACGATATTGTTTTCTTCCAGTGTCTACCACCTCTCCTCCGCTCCTAATTTGTTGTCCCTTGTCACTAACCCTTCTCCTTGCTAGTTTCATCTCGAGGACAGTCCGTTCGTTGCCTTTCCGCAGTTCCAGCCCCCCTTACTGCCGCCATTAATGTCCTAGCCATTCTAGCACACCCTTCACTGCACCCTCCCGCACTCCCCCACTCGTCCAGTTGGCTCAATCCACTTTCGGCTTGTTGTCGCGCCCTCTACCGCCTCCAGCCTGCTACACAGCCACCAAATCATTTTCGCGCACTGTCGTTAAGCCTCTCTATCACCTCCCACTCTCCTTATTCACTACCTCGACGCGCAGCCCACCACAGTTGATCCTCACCTATGAGTATTTTGTGTTTATGTCGTTGCTCTTATTGCGAGTGGCTTTGTTTGTAATTCATTTTGAATTTTAAAAATAATATTTATATTTCTACTATGGATTAGATTAACTCTTGTATCATTTGGTATCAATGCTAGTCTAATCCTAGTCCTATTCTAGGATTTCTAGCATCGTCACACCCCAAACCTATATCCAACTAATTTTTTCCTTCTCACCCTATATCATCCTTACCTCCCTCCACCGAACCACACCCAAAACTAAGTCATGCTGTCAGGGAGATAATCGTCTAAAACCTGATCGAGGGAAAAGGACGTGATTTTGTTTATGACAAATTCACAAACAGATGTCCAGGTGATTTCTAGTGAGGATAGGCAGCGGGAAATCTGCAAACGACAACAAAGACTTACAACCTTCAAGAGGAGGTAATTAGATGAGTCGCCCATAGCAAGAATGATAACTTGCTAGCAATATTTTAAAAGGTGTGGACATTAGGCGGAGCATTTTAACTGTTATGGGGAGAGGAGTAAGCCCCAAGGCGTCGGGAGTAAGCCCCACAGTTTAAAAAAATAATAAGAAGAAATATAAATAATCGAGCAACCATATTTACTCCACACATTTTTATGTTCCTCTAGCATCTTATCGATTGTAGCAACCTCATCTTTGAGTATCCAAGCTCTCAATTCATGCATTTAGGCGGAGTAGGATCATGACCAAAATTATCAACCGCTGCAAACATAAACATGTAATATGGGTCATTGGAAACATTAAACGCCAATCCTGCTGAGTAGCAAAATCTACCAATTTCCCTACATGCTTATTCTATTTTCATCTTTTTCTAATTAGAATTAAAGTGGAATTCAAAGCTTGTGTTGTAGTGAAAAAATACATTGGACCTCTAACTCTAGATGGCCTCCAGAAGCAGTCGAGTATTGAGGAGTTTGTAACATTCTGACCTTCACCAATATTTACTGCACTGCTTCTCATATCATTTAAAACATTGTCACATCGTGCTTTGACTTTTGCATCTTCTTCTAATATTTTCTTACATCTCTCTTGAACATCAGCAGGGGCTTTAATACATGGCTTGATACCCTTGTGTGTGCCTATAAGTTTTTGTGTCATTATGTTTATTGTTACACTACACACTTGATTGCAAAATCGACATCCGAAATATTTTTAAGTATGCTTGGTGTATATTGTCATGCAAAGTTTTACTTGCCAGTGCAACTACTACCCGTCACACAATACTCTCCCTTCCATTGCTCGTAGTTAATAATTATCTAACAAATTTTTAAAAAAATATTTGTGTACATGAAAAAAAATTGTGATTTATTGTAGCTAGAGTGATCTCTAGCAAAACTTTGACATGACACCAAAAAAAAATTGAAGTTCACAGAGCAGTGACAATAAAATCATAAAAAAAAAACACAGCACAACCGCTACAGCAACCAAAAAATCTGCAGTACAGTAAAATGATAAATTAAAGACACATAATTTCACTATTTTTACTTTATGCACTACAGTAACCACAAATATAGAAGCATAAAACAACGCAAACCTTAGGCGAGAGCGGGAGAAAAAGACGCAGACCAGATTGCCGTAGAGATAATGCGGGCGAGTGTGGGAGAAGACAACGCAGACAAGCCTGATCCAACCCTCTGTGTGAGGGTCTGCATGTGAGAGGAGAGGAAGACGCAAATGATGCGAGTCGAAGGAAGAAGAAGGATGCGAGTGCACAATTACAAGTGACATAAAAATATTGAGATATATACAATTACAAGTAATATTGTTATGATTTGATTGATAACTCTTACGAATATGTTTATAAATATACTTATAATGACACATACATGGATGATTACAAGTTTTATACAACTGTCGTGATTTCTTGTATTATATATCTTTTTTTTTAAATGTTTTATACGACTATAGCATTATGACATGTGTTGTGACATATACATTAAGTACATATGAGCTTGCATGTTATTTATTTGGCATAAGAGGGGCAGACAGTTGGGGTGTCACACAAGCCATCTTGTAACTACAACTTTTCCGTTCAAACGAGAGGGGGGCTCGAAGCACCAAACTGCTTCTTGACCCCACTCGCGCCGAAGGGTGTCCGATGAGATGCCAAAATGAGGAACCAACTCCACTTAGGCACAGCCAACATCTAAAGATGAGTCCATAGAAAGAAACTTTGAGAGATGCAGAGTAAACATATAGAAATAACACTGCGTACAAAATAGCAAATGGGTACACCTTCCAAATTCCAATGCCCTTATATGAGCACTCAGCCCTCCCATTACCAAAGCTATACATAACATAGAAAAGATGGTTAACACTCTTAAAACAAACATCGAATAAAAGAGAATCTAAACAAAAAAGGACAACCAAAAGAAAAGAAACAATTTAACATCACTAACCAACCTAGTCGATCCTCCACTCTCTCTTTAGATAGATGCCAACTACAGCAATCCACAAACTAACATTGCTAAAAGCATCCCCATAGAAGGAGCAACAACCTTAAACCCCCTTTTGAAATACAATAGGAGAATGTATAAGAATAAATGAGCAAGAAGAACATTAAAAGACCTCATGGAAGGAAGTCGATTTATATGGAACCAGGTTATGCTAAAAAGAACAAAATGAAGAACAATGGTGTCAATATTTAGTATCATCACTTATAATTTTTTTACTATTCTAAACAATGATAATTATTACGCTGATAGTAATCCTACATGAATGAATAAGATAACAAGGATAGTGTAGAGGAAAAGGCGATAGAGCTGGCTGAGTAAGAAAATAAAAGGAAAGAAGAGCAGCTAAAAAGACCACTCAAGGCGGGCAATCTCAGCCTCAACATTGGTCAAATCCTAAGACACGAGTTTAATCAAGTCTACATTTTCCTTCAAAAAGTCTCTTCCTCACCCTTCAGAACTTTTCAAATCCACTTCCAATCCTCAATGACCAACTGTTTGCTCAAATCCTACTTCCCCATCTTCTACATGACCTTAAATTGAAGATTGTATTTCTTTGTAAGCAAATTCATATACTGAAAATGGATGACCATTGACCGCATGGTTTCGATATGCATGAGCACTAGAAAAGAAGAACAAAAAGAAGAGCAACCTGCTCCCCAAATAACTCAAGAAAAGATAGCCAGCTCAAGTTCCAACAAAGCAAGGAAGATCTTGTTGGGATTGATACTGAAGTCAGTCCTTTCTGGATTAGGCTCCTCATCGAAACCAAAAAACTTCCTTGTGCCCGCAGGATGAGCATGCCTGATCTTCAAAGGAGGCTTTATGACTTCTTTTTCTTTTTCTTTTTTGACATGACCCTCATGCCCTACTGCTTGTCCACTCTCCACTAATGATGACCCCACCAGGCCACCAACTAGTGGGCTCCAATTGTCCTGGGCGTAAGCATTAGCTTGAGCGCGGGAGATGTTTCCAAACACATTGATGGATGAGGATGGGCCAGATTCTTCGAGTTTCTCGACTTCCACCTTGTCCAATGGAGATGAGCCCGCCTTAGAAGAATGGCTCATTGCACATATCAATCCTAATTTCATCCCTCTCCTCTTCGCTCCCCCTCCAAAATCTTAACTTCAAGCTCATCCAGAACAATATATGCACTCAATTCCATCTTAGAGAGAAGCATGGATCCCTAAAGAAGGAATGTTGCGAGAAAAGTAATCACGATGATAATGCAAGAGAATTTATAGTGTTGGGCTTTACCTTGAGCAAGGCATCTAATTAAAGGTCATTTCTATAGTTTGACCACCAAATAACGTAATTAAATACCCACGAAAAGCAATCATCATGGTACAATATTTGAGTGACTTTGATATTTCAGACTTCAAAAGTTAAGTGTGAGGGATCAATGCCCACAAAAAATTTCAAACTTTCCCGAAACGACTTGTAAGGTTGCCTCGAATTAGTTAAATCAACATCATCAATGCCCATAAAAATTTCAAACATTCCCGAAACAACTTGTAAGGTTACCTCGAATTAGTTAAATCAACATCATCAAAAAACTTATTATTCTGAACAAGACTTTCCATCAAGTCATTAATAAAAGACTGTAATCATAAAATAAACAATGGATATTTCCTATCAAGACAAAATCTAGCATGTAAAAGACGAAAGCCATATAAAAAGGCAGGGCGTATCATCACAGTGAGAAAAAACACACCTTACATTACATAATGAAGGTTATATTACACCTCTTATTCTTTTAAATATTTTGAAAGTAGCTTCGTCCTAGACCTAAGTTGTCACCATAAAAAATATTGGAAAGTCTCGAAATAGGATTAGCCACTAGCCCCACAAAAAAAAAAAAAAAAAAAAAAAAAAAACCCCAAATCTTGCTAAGCGATGCAACACCAATTTGCCATTGACTAGGAACTGACTTGACCGCAATAGCTCCAACGAGTTTTGAATGAGAACAAGCTCTCCCAACAAGCCTGGAAGCTCAATGCACATTATTCACTAACTCCGAACAATAGTCTAAAGTTATAAATCTATCTTAAAAGACCTCCATTCTATTCCCCAGAATCGCAATTTGACCGAGCAGTTGCTCTCTAGTAGATTTTAATTGTTCTTGTTGAGCACAAAGCAATGACGCCAAATGTGTCACTTGAGCCATCGTTTTCCCAAACTGCCTCAATAATTGAACCAATGCAGTTGATTATGATGCCTCAAATTCACCAAAAGGAGAAGACCCAAATTTGACAGGCTCAAGAGCCTAAGGAGCCATGCACAATCATAACACCTTCTCAAATTTCTCCATTCGCACAAGAGGCCTCAGCAAGTTAACTTCCTCACCATTGGTTAACTGCCCTCAATCAGCCAATGCAAATAGGTCTTGGGTTAGCTCACAACACCACGAACCTAAAGAAGTACTCATCAAAGGAATGGCAGCCATATACTCAATCTCGCTCCACTCTTGATTATTGTCTCAAAGTATGCTCACAAAAAAATGTAATTCAAATACCTCAATAATAAAAAATAAATAAATAATAAATAGTAAAGCCAAAACAAATCGAGAAAAACAATTTACCTACAATCATAATTCTCAGTAAGCAGTCTTTGCCTTTCTAAGGCATCATCCTTCTCTTTGATTGCCTCGATCGGTAGAGAAACCTAAATACAAATGAACGATCAAGCATGCAATCACGAGAAAACAAAACAAAAATATTTCAATCCTACTAACTCAGATTATCTCATGCTAACTTCAAGAATGGTTGCCAACAATGAGAACTAACTAATCATCTCCGCCACTAGACCAGCCTTCTCAAACGATAACTATCTTCAATCTCTTTCTCGGCAAGTCGAGCTCAAGATAACCTTCTCTTGCCTCTTTTCACCTTCAGCCTTTTGATCTCCCGTTATTTCAGCCATGAAGGTCAAAACTACCAGTGTCCATTTTTTAACTAGTTGGATAGCAAAAATGGCACTAAACAAAAGCAAACGAGGTCTAGGTAAATGAGGAAACTCTCTCAAAATTTGGGGAAGCTAATTTAGGTAATAAAACCATGTTGACGTGGACAAAACAATAAAGTATCAAAATCTAAGCAAAAGATTCAACATTTATCCTTCTTTAAATTTTGCCAACTAATCTTTAGCATAAATTAACTATTATACTCTAACAAAGCCCTTTTGCAGTAAATAGTGAAGTTGATCCACGAGAGAGTGACTCGCAAAAAAAAATGAACAAATTGAGGTAATGTGCTTACATCTAAAGAATATTACAAACTCACCAATCGATTTCTATATGGAAATAACTTATCACCTGAACATAAGATATTTTAACCATCCAGAATAAATACCTTAGTCACATAACATGCCACATCTTAGAGGGGACTATTACATTTTTTAGTGATTATAAATGATAAGTTGAGTATTAATTTGTTCAGTAAGATAAAGTGCTGCGTCAGATGTAAGATAAACAGTTGCTGGGCACTAACGTTAAATGTATATCTCTTTAGGGAAGGTATGTTACGCTATCTCCTCGCTCGACTTTTAATTAGGGAAGGGGAAGCTTCACGCACTCGGTACGCCATTTATTTCAAAATTACAACAAATAGAATAGGTAAACAAATATACAAACCAGAAAGGCAACTGACAACGAGAAAGAAAATAATTTTCATTATTCTCTCAAAGCTTGGGAAGTTCTAAGAGATATACCAAGTAATTTCATGAAACTCAGACTGCAAAAGTGGGTGAACTAGTATGAAACTGTAGCAAATGAGCATAAACACGAGGTTAATACCACATCCAGTGTCCCCGACAATTAGGGTTACGCGATTCTCTCGGATCTTCTCCACTATTTTCTCCCGAAGAGCCATTACCGGCAAAGGCGGACGGACATTATCGTTGAACGATGCTGGAGTGGAAGTTTCAGCGGCCGAACCCATTTTAACGCGCGTGTGAGACTCGAAGAGAGAGGAAGAAGAAGCAGAAGAGAGCAGCGAGAAACAGTAGACGTTGTAATTCCGATTATGGTAGATTCGGTTCCCTCCCCCGTGCTCTGGCTTACTCGAGCCAGCAGCTTCTGTGACGTGGGGCTGTTTTGTTTTCGCCAATTAGGTATATACTAACCGCGTTTAGCCCACCTCCCGCCTTTTTGTTTATGGTACTTCGCGGAACAAGGAAGACTGCCTGTGTTGTGTTTGTGTTGTATTCGTTTCAAATTTAATTTATTTGAAATTTTCGGTGAAATTATTATTTTTGTTCGCTTCTTAATAAAAGAGTTGAAGGCGAAGTTGAACACGAAATTGTTTGTGAATGATGAGCCAATTTAATAGCTACTAATATTAATATATATAAATAATATATTATATTAATTATATAACTTATATTATATAAATATATATAAGTTATATCTATATTAGTATATTATTAATATATTATTATTATTAATTTATAATATATTATAATTTATAATTTTTAATTTTTAAGAATATTTTAAAATTTTTATATATAATTATTTTAAATTATTTTATATTTCGAACAATAACAATTAGAACATGAATGAATGCATCACTGTTCGTGTTTTGTTTGTTTAACTAACCGAACGAAAAAAAAAAATTGTTCATATTCCTTTCGTTTACTTATCGAATGAATCGAACACAAATTCCTTGATAAATAGAACACAACTGTTCCCGTGAAACAAGCTTTTTTGACGGCCATAACCGTGCATGGCTTTGGAAGTAAGTCAACGCGAAGTCTCTATTTTATTTTTTGTTAATGGGCGCTTAAATCTGACATTTAAGAATAATATTAATCATTTGAACTCATTCAGGTAAAATATGTTCTATTTATTTATTTAAACTTTGGAATAAAATTTTTGAATTTTTTATTTAGGAAGAAAATTTTGACTTTATCTATCTCAATTTAATAAAAATTAAGAAAATACATTAGAAGAAGTTCTTAGGATCAAATACAGAGCAAGTGAAGTCACTATTAATGATGGGATTAAACATTGCAATATGAATGTTACTATTTATTGCGAGGTAGTTGGATGGCACATCACAGGAAGTAGAGCTAACTTGAGAGATTGAATCATTGGAACCTATGACGAGTTAAAGTGTGAGTTGCTTGCAACGGTAGCTCATTTAGGGAAGGTGTGGATAATAAACTAGCAGCTTGTGAGTGGTATTCGCTAAGTGAGCTCAATGTGAAAGGTGTGGAGAGGCTTAATAGCATGTGAAGGAAAATAATTTTTGCAATAGAAGCTTGTCTTGGAAGCCGTCATCAACGAGAGTGATTTAGGGTGTGTTGGGGGCGCCATTTTAGATGCTTATTGTTTTGAAAACGTGATTTAGAGCATTTGGTAGGTGGCTTTTACGCCGCTTTTCGGCGTCAATCGTTCGCGAAACGGAGGAAGCGGGAACAAAGAGAGTAGTTGTGTTTGGCAGATCTGCCTCCATTTCGGGGGTGAAATATCGTAACTACCCTTTCGCAAAATTTATAATCCCCACCAAGACCCCAAAAATATCCCTCAAATCACCTTCTACCACCCCACACCCACCCCAATTCTCTCCTTCGCTGCAGCTTTAGAGCAAAATCGTGATCTCCTTCTCCCCACAGTCCGTCCTCACTACAGCCGTCTCTCTTTGACTCTCTCTGTATGTATAGTTCCTCTCCTCTCTGTTGTGGTGGTTTGATAGGTTAATATGTTATTTATTTTTTGCTCTAGGCTTCTCAATTTACCAGTTGGTTGTATGAGATAGTCTCGGTGCTTTGGTAGTTTTGGTGCTTTTGTAGTATAATTCCTATCTTTCTATATGTTTCTTGGTTTACTTGCTGGAGTTATAACTTCTTTCTTTCTATTGCAAACATCTCGGTTAAGATGTTAGATCAATAATTGCATTTCTATTTCTTTTTATTCAAATTGTAAAAACATTTTACGAAGAGAATTATGAGGTGTGTTGGTTCTCTTGTAAATAAATCCATGAAAAAATGGTTTTAAGATGTTGCAAATATCTTTGGTTACATGTTAAATCAATAAATGCATTTTTCTTTCCTTTTCTTTAATCTGTAAAAGCATTTTATGATGAGTATTACGAGCATTGTTGATTTTTTTTAAGATATACCAAAATTATTTTGAGCTTTTGAAAATATCTTAGTTTACATATTAAATCAGTAAATTCACTTCACTTTCCTCTCCTTCAATATGGAAAAATATTTCATGGAGAGTATTATAAGTATTGTTGGTCCTTTTTTAAAATATATCCATGAATAATTGTTTTGAGTTGTTGCAAATATCTCAGTTTAAATTTTAGACCAGTAATTGCATTTCACTTTTGTCTTCTTCAATCTAGAAAACCTTTTATAGAGAAAAGTACGAGTATTATTTAGATAATGTATCTATGAAAAACAGAATTGAGCATATGCAAATATCAAAGTTCAAATGTTAAATCAATGTTTGTATTTCTCTTTCTTTTCTTCTAATTAGAAATGTATATTACTGAGAGAATTACAAACTGTGTTAATTCTTTTGAAAATATATACATGAAAATTTATTTTGAGCTATTGTAAAGAGTTTAGTTTATATGTTAGATTAATAATTTCATTTCATTTTTCTCTTCTTTAAATTGAGAAAGCATTTTATGAAGAGAATTATGAGCAGCGTTGATTCTTTTTGAGAATATCCTAAAGACTTGATCGTCAATATATGAAAACGACCATTATTTTAAGCTTGTTAGTTATTTTGGTGCTTCTTATTATTGTAGATATATGTATGTAATGATTGATCACTTTTTGCATAATAGAGTATTGTGGACTCCACCAGAGTTTTTTTTTTTATAGCAAGACATGTTTTTATTATTCTATTGTAATTATTTTGAAAATACAGTTATTCTGATTTATTACATATATAAGCGCAAAATGGCTTTTTTATTAAGAACAACTGTAGCAAAGCAGATTATCCAAACAAACTCTTACTTTTTCAGTAGCGGCTTTCTGACAGCACTTAAGAAGTTGCTTCCCCAAGAAGCAGCTTTACAACTGCTTCTTAGATAAGAAACACCAGGCTCAAATGAACCCTTGAAGAGAAGAGGGGTTTGTTATTGAGTCAAACTAAACTAAAAAATGACACAAAATTAGTTCAAATATAATATGAATCAATTCAAACCAATTTAAACAATACTCAAGTTCAATTTGAAAATTGTTCTAACCATAAACATAGGTATAATATTAATACTAGCTCCTATATCATATCTATAGCATAAAGAATGCTAAAAATACCTAAATCTTTAGGTTTTTGTGATTTTTTTTTTAATAATAACACCACACTCATTAATTCGAGCAACACTCAAAATCACATTATTTCCTCTTCTTATTCAAGACGTCTTCCATAAATTTCACATAATTAAGCATATGTTTGAAAGCTTCAGTAAAAATAATATTAATATGAGCTCTTAAACATTTTAAAAAATCTAGAGAACTGCTGCTCTAATTTATATTACCAGTCTTTAGGAAAAAGGCAGTAATGTTCTCTCTTACTCTTTCATAGGTGATGAGTCAAATTTTTATAATTCCAGGATAAGTTATTCACTATGACTTTATGGATCTAGTTCAGGTTCTTCTCATTTAGACTCTTTCGTAGCAACTTCTTCCAGATCTTTCTCACTTCTTAATCTAATTGTTTTCATCTGCGCATTCCCTTTCTCCTTTGGATTTACTTCAGTGTTACTAGGTAACATCTTTAGAGTATATTACTCAATGAATTAGTTATTTACCCTAATTAATTTATAGCATTCCTTATATTTTTATCTTGAATTCATAATCAGTTCCCTATTTTTAACATAGTTCCTTAAAAGGATAATTTCTTTTATTTGAATTGATAATTAAAGGTAAATTTTAGTGGGTAAGTTGTTCTCGGGTTAAATGACTTAATTATTCCAACTTCCAAAAGAGTTATGTTGGTTGCTACCTCAATTTTGATTTCTTACATTTTCGTTGTTATTCAAATTCAAATTTGGGTGATTTCTTTTTCTTGGGTTATATGTATTAGAATAGGGGTTATTGGGTCTATTATTGATAACATTCATGGACTCAACTGCAGTACTAATAGAACCCACTAGCTAATCTATGAGCATTCTCTTATATTAATAGTGATCCTAGTGCTAGATGTAAATTTAATTTATTTGGCTTCCTCAAAATAGCAGCTACTTATGAAACTTAAATGGCTAAAACATTGATATCATTTGATATTGGCTACCTTCATAGGTTTCGATCTCCTATAAGGCTATTAGAACTTGTTTGTAGTCATCTCTTCTACAAATGCATTTTTCTTATTAAAGTGATTAAACAACAATGACCCCCAAACTATAGCATCTGTGATTGAACCCCACCAATCCATTATAAAAAGTTTATATAATCAATCAATCAAGAGAATCATGGAGTGGGCACTTCCTAAGTAACTCCTTAAATTTTTTACAAGCTTCATAAATTGGCTCACTATCAAACTATGTGAAGAATGTGATATCATTCCTAAGTTTTACAATTTTTGATGGTGAAAAGTATTTTGCCAGGGACTTTTGAGCTAGGTTAGCCTAAGTGGTGAGACACCTTGGTGCTAAGGAATTTAACCACATCTTAGTCTTACCTCTTAGTCAAAAGCGAATAGCCCAAGTCTAATTGTGTCGTTAGAAATACCATTATTCCTAAAGGTGGTATATAGTTCTAAGAAGTTGGCTAAGTACGTAATGGGTGATCTTCCAAACTAGTTGTACTTTACCATCTAGATTATACATGCTTTAGTTTAAAGGAATGAGTTTCTATGGCAGGATTATTGATACTCATGTGAATCTCCTCTATCAAAGGGTTGGCATACCCCTTAAGTTGTCCAGGTTAAATATTTTCTTCATGTGGATTTACCATTATTCCTAAATTCTTTTTATGTTTTCTATTTTATTTTTATTATTTTTATTGTTTTTTTTCTATAATAGAGTTGTACAATACCGGTTCATCATGCTCATCCTACACATATAACTTAGGACTAACTAGGGACCCTAAACTAACAAATAACATAAATAATAAAATATAATTTACTTAAAAATATAATTAAGCAAGTATATGTGCAGAGAAGAAAAGGAAATCACAAAGCAAATTTTTTGGATTTTTATAACACGGAAAATATCAAAATAGAATAGTAAGAACAAAAGGCACTACAAGCATCAAATCTAAACGTCAAAGGTTCAACTAAAATCCTTATAAAGAGGGAAATTTTATGTTGTTCCCTGACAATGACGCAAAATTTAATGTCGTGATGCTCTTAAGTATGCGTCAACCACACAAGTATATGTGTCGTTTATATATTTTTGAGTTTGTGCATCAATCTTTCTGGGAACTTATTAATTCCAGAAGAAGGTGAATGCTATAGTTTACTACTTCTAGGTCCAGCTTAAAAAATCAGAGTTTTGGGAATTCTAAAGTTTTTAAGCCTGATTTTTTTAGAAATGAAAAGCTACGTAAGTGTACGTTTTTTTTTTATCATGTGATAATTGTGCTCCTTTTGATTTAGATCATGTGAATCATTGATATCATTCTGATGAATTTTCAAACTAATGTTATCAAGTGAGACAAATACTCCTTAGCCTCTTCCAAGATAATAAGAAGCGTTAGAAACTCTTATTATAGTTAAGTGGGCTTTGAAATGCAAAGTTTTTCGGGAATCCTCTAATCCCCTAATTAGTTTATAAACTCTAATTGATAATATTTTTAGTCTACTAAGTGATTGTGTGTTATCTTACTTATTTTTCTGGTCTACGATCAGTAGTCTTAAATCATAAGGGGTTTTTAACATTCCAACTGACCAAATTGAAAGTAAATGAAGAGTAACAAGATAACACAATAACAAGCAATTATTTCAGGAAAACACCAAACAAATACCGTGGAAGAATACAACTCATCACCAACCAAATCAAATGTGCATATAAAATCTAATTGCTTCACTCCACTAATTTTTTCCCTTGTACAATGATTTCTCCATGATAGCATTCCCGTAAACTTTAATTTAATATAGCCTCAAAAACTAACTTTTTAAACTAGGATTAACAAATTTCTTTATTAGATATGTTAATCTACACGTCTAGGTGATATGCGATATAAAATCTTATTATTCATTCCATATTTTGCAACTAATATCTTAATTCTTTTGTTACAAAAAAAAAGATCCCTTCATCTTTAATTAGTACCCTAGATATTCCAAATCTGTTAAAAAAGAATTTTTTTTAGAATCTTTGAATACTTTGGGAATCATACTTTGATAAGGGCACAACTTATTTTCATTTAGAGACATGCTCTACTGTAATTAAAACGCAATGATTACCCAAAGATTGCATAAATAGCCCCAAGAAATCTATTCCCCAACCATTGAATATTTTAACTTTCAAAATATAATTTAAGAGCTACACATTTCTCCTATATATATTACCTCCCCTCTAACACTTATCACATCTCTTAATATATTCATTCATAATATTAAGTAGGGTAGGCTAGTAAGATCCTTATTGTAAGATCTTTGAAGCAGTTCTAAAATCTTCACACATCCCTTCAAAATAAAAATCATGCTATGATTTTATGATTTTCCAACCTCCTATAAGGGGATACATCTTCTGCAAATTTGATCTTTGTACTTTCTAAAAGTATAGGGTTCATCTTTAAAGTAAAATTTGGTATCAAGCAAAAACTTTTTGTCTATGATGGTATGAATAATTATATGGAATAATTCCACTAACAATGAAATTCACAATATATACATATAAAGGAATGTTATGATCAATGATCAAAAGGAGTTTCTTATCAAGGAATATTTCATTAATATCACATAATGAATCCGCAATTTTTTTCCTACTCGAGTCTAGAGAAGTGATCAACCAATTGGTCCACAATACCATGCCTATCTATTATCTCTATATCAAACTCATGTATGAAAATTATCTATCGAATCAAATGGGATTTGAAATCCTTTTTAGCTACTAGATATTTAATAGTGTAGTGGTTAGTGTAAACCTTAACTTTAGTATTTATCAAATAAGCTCTAAATTTATCAAATGCATATATGATAACTAGTAACTTTTTTTCAGTGGTTGTATAATTTACTTAAGCCTAATTAAGAGTCTCTCCGTCATAATATAATATAAGAAAAACATTATCCCTCTTTCCGCCTAATAACACCCTTACATCATAGTTACTAGTGTCACATATAAGCTCAAATGAAAATTCCCAATTAGGTGTAATCACTAATTTATTTTTTAAGGATTTTAAGGCAGTTGGGCATTTATCATAAAAAACATATGCCACATCATTATCTAATAATGACACAATGGCTTCAAAAATTTTAAAAAGTCTTTTATAAATTTATCATAGAATCTTATATGCCTTAAAAAGATTTTAATCCCTTTAACAAAAGTACGTGAGTGTTGTTTCTCCATAACCTAAATTTTAGTCAATCTACCTCCATCCGTTTCTCAAATACCCTATGCTCTAGATATATCCCTTCAATCACCATGAACTGGGTTTCTTTCCAATTCAACAATAAATTAGTCTCTTAATATCTTTGTAAAACTTTGTTAAGAAGTCGAAGATATGAGCCAAAGGATGTGCAAAATACAAAAATCCATCCATGAGAACTTCACCACATTTTTCTATTAAATATGAGAAGATAGATACCATGCACAACTGAAAAGTGGCAAGGGCATTATAAAGTCTGAAATACTTATTCATATAGGTAAATATTTTATAGGGACTAGTAAAAGTAGTTTATTTTAATCTTCTATAGCTACAAGAATTTGTTAATAACTAAAATAATCATATAGGAAGTAGAAATAAGAGTTTCGTATCGTCTATTAATCATTTGGTTCAGAATTAAAGGGCTTGGGTAAATAGACCATTTTAGCTGATATGTAACCTTATTATAGTATATGCAAATCCTCTAACCAGTGAGACCCCTTAATGGGTATAAATTTCTTCCTGTCATTCTCCACTATTATCACTCCTCCCTTATTGGGTACATAATGAATCAGACTAATCCAAGCACTATTATAAATATGATAGATAATGTATACATCTATCCACTTTAGGCCCTCCTTTTTAACAAACTCCTTCATTATTGAGTTTAGTCTCATATGGGGATCAACTTTAGGCTTATGCATTTCTTCCATTAATATTTAATACATGCATAAGGAAGGGTTATTTTCCTTTAATATCTACAATACTCCATCTAAAGGCTTTTCTAAAAGTATTAAAAATTTTTTTCAACTTTGTCTCTTGCAAATCACTTAATTAAGTCTTTGTTGCTTTCTTGATCTTTCCCAATATCACTAGTGCTGGCATTCAAACAGGAACGATTATAGATAAAACAAACGATTCTCATAAAAATTCATACTTTAGGTGCTTGGGGAGAACCTTACTCATAATCAACTCATCCATCTCATCTATTCTATGACATGTATCATCTTTATGGTCTCAAGGATACTTCATTGATTTTAAATATTGAAAGTAATCTCTTGTTCATTCACCCTCATTGTTATTTTCCCTTTCTGATCATCAATGATGGCCCTTCTAGTGGCTAAAAAAGGCCGACTTATTACGATAGAGATTTCTTTAATCTCCTCCATGTTTAAAATTATAAAGTTTATTATCAAGGTAAATTTATCCACATTAATTATCACATCTTTTATAACCCCTTAAGATAAGTCAAAGAATGGTTAGTTAGCTGAAGTGTTACGGTAGTAGGTTGAACCTCTCATAAACCTAGTCACATAAAGACTCTCCAAAGAATTTATCTCCTAGGTGCAAGGAATGGTGAAGCTACCTGGATCCATATGCTTTGTGGAAGTTTCTTTGTAGATAACACCACACTCCTCAAATAAGGCCGCAGTCTAGTAATCACCTGGTTTTCATTTTGTATTCAGAATGTACTTCATTAATTTCAAATAACTAGGCATTTATTCTAAAGTTTCAGCAAAACAAATATTAATTGTAAGCTTGTTGAACACCTTCAAGAATCTAGATAATTGTTGGTCTAATTTATGCTTCTGGATTTTCTAGAAAAAAGGTGATGGTAGTTTCTCTTATTCTTTCCTAGATGATGAGTCAGATTTTTCTAAGTATGAGATAATTTTTTCACTTCTTTTCAGGCTCAGGTTCAAGTTTTTCTAGACTATACTCATTGATAATTACTTCTTCCAACTCCTTCCCATTCCTTAATCTAATATCTTTCATTTGCTCCTTCCCCTTCTTTTTTGGATTTACTTCAGTATTATTGGGATGTATCTCTTGTGGTCTACTACTTAAAAAATTTTCCATTTGCCCTAATTAAGTGTTTATTATGATTTTAGATTGAATTTTTAATTGATTCCTCATCTGTAACACTATCACTTCCAAAGATAACTTATTCTTAAATTGTGAATTTGAATTAATTCTTGGCGACTACGTTGATCTCGTGTTGTTATTTCTCTGGTTATTCTAATTGACTAATGCATATGCTTCGTTGTCAACTCAAGGCTGATTTCTTAGGTTTTGATTATTATTCTAATCAAAGGTTGGGTGATTTCCACATATTGGGTTATATGTATTTAAATTAGAGATTATTTGGTTTATTATTTATCACATTCATGGACTATACAACATTGGGATCAACTAACTTATCATATGCATTCTCTTTGATTGATATTTAAGCTTAAATTTTCAAGCTTCCTTAGTATAACAATTACTTGTAAAGTCAGAATCACTAACCCATGTTGACCTCATTTTTGGTGAAGTCTATCTCCCTCTCTAGAGCCTACGATCTGGACATAAGACTTCTCTACTCCCTCCTAGAGGACTAGTATTGGGACCCACCTTGCTTAAAAATTCAAACCATCTCTGGACTCTTTGTAGTCACACATGTGTGGTTTTAAGTCCTCAACATTTAGTTGAGTTGACTGGAACCAAAATATTGAAACTCAAATTTAGTTTCTATAAGGATTGAAAATGGGTTAAGAAGACCTTTTTGACTTAGAGGTTTTCATTCTTTGAAGCACCACACATATCCACACACACATACACCACAATACATACCACATACACATCCACACACACATACAAGAAAATACATAGCACATACACATTCACACACACAAACACCTCAATTCACACAACACACATAAACACCAGAATTCACATCACACCCATATTCACACATACATACACTTCACCATTAAATCAAAATTAAAACCAATTTTCAAAAAGAGTCAATCATAGACCGAAATAAAAAAAAACAAATTGATTCATTTTTGCATCCATTGGAGACCCTACAACGTGTGTTGAAAGGCACACTGTCGGAATTGTTCTGCTAGACTTTTGCTCTTGCTTAGGTAAAACTCGGTGACATTTTACTTACCAGACGACTCTAGTAGGACCAAAGAATATCATTAGTCGCATCGCGCGTGAAATCAGACTTGAATTGGTCTGATCATCAATAAATTTGTCCAGATGACCTCAAATGAGGAAATGGACAGTGCGAGCACGTTTGTAGCATTGATTTTACTTATGGATGATACTCATATTGTTATGATTTTTGCACAAGACGTCTAGACATATTTAAATTAGATATTAAAAATAATAAAAATAAATAAGAAAACCCTATTTAAACTCATGAACATCTCCCAAATCCTAGATATTCAAAAGAAGATACGAGCTTATGTGTGCATGGCTCAATTTTGTGCTTCCCTTTTGAAGAAGCTCTTCTCTCCGTGCGACTTAGTCCCTCCTGCGAAGTTTCTTTATGAAAACCTCATTCTGTACAATGACCCTTCCCTTCTTTCTAAAGTTGCTAGTCTATGTGAATGGTGGTGGAAGGATAACTTGCCCGAGAGGGAGTCTCTAATTTCCCATCCCCTCCCTTCCCTATTATCAAAATCTCAAACCCACTGTAAGAAGGCTGAAGTCCGTTGTATTTATGCTATTCACGAGGCATTTACTTTATTCAGTTATGAGGATGAGAGCATTGAGGACCTGAGACTTTTGCTAGTTTGATGCATGATTAATTCGTTGTACTTGAAGACAAAGGATGGAAGGAGTCTTATTACTTTCATGATGGGCTTAAACGACCCTCTGTTGAAGGAGGCTCTTGCATTAATTAAATCTCAAATTCCTTATGGGAAAAAGTCAGTGCTCGAGGGCTATGTTGATATAATTTTAAGGCATGGAGGGGATCAAAAGATCCATGAAAGTAGAGATAGAGGATGGCTTTTTGCAGAGCTTTATTGAAGGTGCTATACATGCAAATACAAAGCGGTTTGCTGCTTCTATTAGAAAGATTGCCAACTCCAATGTTCCTTAAAATGCATTGTTTCTACTCTTAGATCTATTTCCACTTGTTGATCCTGACGTTACAAAAGAAGTAAAGGATACCTTATTTCAGAGGCAATTCTTTCTAATGCAGAAGTTGCTTATTGATGATTGCCTTGAGGTCAGAGGAGTGGCAGTTGAAGGTTTATGTCATATTCTCAATTTATTTTGGGAAGTTATTCCTTCTTTAGCAATAATAAAAATATTGGGAAAAGATTATTAACGACATATCACGTTATATATACAATGAAGTTCGGCTATCTACGTTAAATGGAATCATATATTTGCTTAAAAACCCTTAATCATGAAATTGTGAAATTTCTTCTTCCAAAACTTAGTTTTGTGGCGTCTGATCCTTCTCTTTCTGTTTGTATTGCAGCTTCTGATTTGCTTTGAGTGGTTGGACACATTCAAGCATTTCTATTTGACAAGATTGTCAGTTTAGATACTTTATTTTCTTCCCCGGCAAATGATCATGAGCCTGTTGCTAGAAAAATAACTAGGCTTCTCATTCCTTCTCACTTCTTGCCAAATCTGAATCCAAAGGAGGCATGTAGCCATTTTAATGCACTTAAGAGAACAAAAAATCCATTTAATCTTATTTAGTTATGGGACATTTACATACATGCTATCTAATTTCTAAGTATTTACATATCTAACACTTAAATTGATTTCATCTATTTGGTTTGATGAAATCCTCAAAAAAGTATAGTATGAATGGAAATTTAACTATAGCATGAATGGCATTGTAATCATATTTTGATGATATCGAGTACGATTCCTTGCACGGGGAATTGATAAAATTGATTTATGTATTATATGATCTCAAAGTGGATTCTGGGTTCTCATACTTAATTATTTGTATATCGATATTGACAAACACATTACATCATTTTCTCATACATGTCTCTTCTATGCCTATGCGAGGAGTTGAACTCCCCTCAAAGGTTGCTCTAATCCCTCACTCCTGCTCTCATTCATTTGTATGTTTTGTTATGAGGTATGTCAGCGCATGGACTGAACACCGAAAGCTCAGAGCAAGCGGTGAGGATGTCCGCAATCTTTGCGATGGTATAACCTATAAACCTTTTGCGTGTTCTTTCCTAGCTGACCATAGGTTAAATTATGGAAGGCGTGCTAGATATGGTCACCCATATGTGAGTTGGCAGGCTGACGTTAGTCGGCGCGACTACACTCCTTTGGATTGATCATTGATTTCCTAGAGGATGCCCTAGGTTTAGATTCACATGCGTGGCCAAACCCCTTGCACAGCTGAGCGATTTCCTCCTACGTGAAGTTTAGTCCTAAATCCTAGCAGGTTGGAGTCCCCTTGCTTTGGTTTTCCTCAAACTTCATTTGAGTGGTTGGGATGTTTGGATTTTACGAAGTGAGAAAAGCTTTGTAGCTAGCTCGCTTTGCAAAATCATGAGGGGTTGTGAAATTGAAATACTTTGTAGCTAGCCCATTACACGGCATCATGAATATTTTCTCTTCTGAAGACATGAAGCTGAAACTCCCTGCAAACCTCGCCAAATCAGGAGGCGGCTATGACGCACACCTAAGTGTTAAACCGTTTGTGTCCCGCACAAGGTCATTAGGATAAGTTCGCAGTGTCGTTATGTGTTTGTGTTGCATTGCAAATGTGTGCTCATTTGTGGAATTTTTTTTCATGTGAATCATATCACATAGTGTATGCATGATTGTGTGAGCAATTTGGTTCGATCGACAATCTTGGGCTGATCACCTTATCCTTTTGGTTCAATCGATCGATCGTCCCAGATCGATCAACCCATCCTTTCGGTTTGACCGGCCGCCATAGCCTGGTTCATAGCACTTTGCCTCGACCGTCCTCCCTGACATGGTCAATCAACTACTTCATTTTGACCGACCTTCCTAGCCAGTCAACCTATCACTTCACCTTAATTGGTCAGCTGGCCTGATCGAAATAAGATTCAGGTAAGACCTACCGCCCTGGCTCAGACATCTGACCACTTCAGTTTGACCAGCAACCCCAACCCAGTTAACCGATCACTTTGCCTTGACCGACCATCCTGACCTAGTCAACATAACACTTCGATAGGCTCAGTCCGGTCAACCAATCACTTCGCCTCGACCGTCTGCCCTGGCCCAGTCGATATAGCATTCATGTTCAATCAGCGGTCCTAGCTCAGTCATTTGACCAATTTGGGTTCTATCGACCACCCTGACTCGGTTAACCGATCACTTAGCCTCGACTGGTAGCCCCAGCAAATTAGACATAACACTTCGGTTTGGCCGGTCGCACTGGCTCGGTCCAAGGAGCACTTTGGTTCGACCGACATTCCTTGCTTCATCAATCGGCCACTTTGCCTCGGCCGGATGATCTAGCCTAGTCAGCATAGCACTCGGGTTTGACCATCTACATTGGCTCGGTCAACCGACCACTTTGGTTTGATAGACATCCTCAACTAGGTCAATCGATCACTTTGGTTCGACCAGATGTCCCAGCCTGGTTGGCATAGCACTTGGGTTCGACCGACCACTCTTGCTTGGTCAACTGACCACTTGGTTCGATAGACAACCCCAACTAGGTCAATCAATAACTTTGGTTCGACCAGATGTCCCAGCCTGGTTGGCATAGCACTTGGGTTCGACCGACCACCCTTGCTCGGTAAGTCGACCACTTGGGTTCGACCGACCACCCCAGTACGGTTGGCATAACACTTATGTTTGACTGGCCGCCCTGGCTGGCTCACTGACCTCTTCAGCCCGACCCGCTAGCCTGACTCTTTTATCTAATCACTTGCATAGTGTATGCTTTGCATGTGCGCGTACATTAGCGTCTGACTGCTTGTTTGCTTGGTGCACTATACTATGTATGTGCTTGCCATTTGCACTTGTTATTGGTCTTTATTGGGGCAAGCTCTAATTTTCCCCAACGGCGTCCTATACCTTAGGCGGTCGAACACAATACCTCTCGTGCTATATGTCTCGCATGACATCTTACATAATCTTTATCATGTACTTGAGTTACATTTTGAGTGTCCATTCATACACTCGTTGTATGATTCTCCCCAGCGAGGATCATCACTCATCATGGACACTGCCACCATGACACACCCACTTTTTCAGGTCTCTGCCTCCACTACACCCGTACTCTTTCGGGCCCCTACCTCTACAACACGCCACCCTTTTGGGTCACTGCTCCATGACACACCCATCCGTCGGGCCGCTATCGTCATGACACACCCACTTCTCCGAGTCGCTGCCTCCACAGTACACCCAAACGTCGTGCCACTGCCTACACGACATGCCCACCTTTTTGAGTCACTATCTCCACATCTTGTGAGTTGGTTCAAGAGTTCTAAAATATATGTCATATCACATAAAATGCATAGTCACTTCCACATTTTATTCATTATTATGTTGTTATATGTTTATGATTACTTAACAATATCTCTTGTTCCCAAATTCTCAAACAAATTTTCATGTGCATCTTTGCGAGGTAAAACCGGTGTGGTTAAGGCATTTGATGATCGAAAAAGTTCCTCTGGAGTAGACGAAATGAACGACATCAAACTTCACGTCGGTGAGATCTATCTAAAACCACTCAATAAGATATAATATAATATAGTAAATAAACCTTCATATTAAAAAAATATAAAAAAATAATAAAAAAACACAATCATAATAATTAAAATGAGATGAATTCACATAGATGAAGATTATGTTATAAACTAATAACTTGGTTATATGAAAAAGGTTTCCATAAGATTGATCAAAGGCATGTCAAAGCAAGATCCTAAATATACCCTCACATATACATTCCTAAAAATAGACCCTCAAACATTTATCTTCATTAAAGTGTATCATGACCTTATAAGCAACCTTGGCCTTAGCAATTGATAAATCTTATTTTCTAAGAACGCAACATTGAGATTGCTTCATTACAAAGGGTCGAGGAATGAAGATCAATGATGAAAAATTCCTTTTTCAGAGAGATGGAGAAGACCCCAACCTAATTAAAAACCACCTCCTCAACCTATACAAAGAAAGGCCAACATGAACGTCCTTATAGCCTACTTTGAGTTCAAAACCTCATTATTGAATATTAATGATGCATTAATGTATATATATAAGGGGCACCACTTTAGTGGTTTACTCATCTCCTTTAGGGAGCATTGCATCACTAAATTAAACATACATCAGAGTGCTAAATTCAAGTACTTAATTATAATTAATTTATTTTAAGCCTTAGCAATTATAGCCTAATTGCTTTAACCTTATTTTTAAGATTTCTTAGTCCAAGTCATCACCTATTTCTTTGGTAGACTTCTAAAGTTGTCAATAGAAATAAAAAGCTCCAAATCTCATGCATGTTAAAAGCTGCCATTAAGGTACATGACCTGATTGAGTTCTTAAGCTAACTTTACTCTAGACAAAGTTTAAAAAAATAGTTAAAACCTATCAAAGATACGGGAAATACCAATGGGAGCTCACCTTCAAAGTTACTTTTCTTACATCAATGAGGTAAAACTTATGAAGATTGAGCTAGAAGTCATCCAACCTTGGTAGATATATTTGTTGAATACTTAAACAATGAGAGAGTGGCAGATGATGTAATTCCTACTAATTGATGACGAGTTTTTTTTTTTTAAATATCATGTATTGTGTTCCAAAGAAGGTGCACTTATGGCATCTTGGAAGAATTCTAATTTGGGAAATGAAGAAAAATTTTAGGAGAAAGAAACTTGTCGAACAAAAAATTGAGATAATGGTACTTATGGATTACCTTAAGCAATGTTGAGCAATTCTTCAAAAAATGTATATAGCGCTAATAATTTGTACTATTGTGGCTCAAAATATCTCATAGGTTTATTAGTCATTTATTTTTTTGGGGATGGACAGGTTAGCTCTTTTCTCTTAACAAGTTGATAACGAAATTCATTTTAGGGATGATTGAGTAGTTCATCAAATGAATTGAAATCAAAGGCTTTATATAACCTACTACCAAGATTCTGTGTAATTTCATTTAGACGAACATCATTATCATTACAATTTGCACAATCATTATTGATAATGAGTAGAGAAATAAAAAGAAAATTATTTTAAACTGATCTTTTTGATCAGAGGTAACCATCATAGCCTCTAGAAGGGCCACTTGCTTTAGGATTGAAGTAGCATAAAGTCATTAAAACAACTCACCCAACTACTTCGACCTAAAGGACGATCAGACAGATTTGTTCAAAACTTTTAAAGAGAGTAAATTGCTTATCAACTTAGTTTCAAAGTCTATTTTCTCAAAGTCATCAAAATGGTTTGACATGGTTATTCACTAGAGGTCGATCGATGAAAGTGAATTCAATAAAAAATTTTACACAACCTTGCTCATATTAAAACAATTATACATGCGTATTCAAGATTCATTTGAACCACAACTAGTGTATTTTTATTTCAATGAAAGGTTTTAAATACTATGCTATATTTTGTACTTTACAACTTTGTTTTAATGTAATCTTTCTTATAGAATAACATCGATGTCCAACATAGACATAAGATGTTAGAAGGCAAGCCGACAATATATAATATTATCTCAAGCTTCTACTTTCTCATAATAAGAAATCATATAGCTTTCTCTATACTTATTTTTCTCTTGTTTCCCAGTAATCTTATTAGTAATTACTAAACCTTCATCATATATAGATTTGGATTCAAAAGTTTTCTTTTATTTTTAAGATTTTGATATATACTTATCTTTTATATCCCATCAATCTTATTAGTAATTACTAAATGTTAGTGAGATATATTTGATTCAATAGTTTTCTTTTATTTTTCAGATTCAATCTCTTGAAGAAAAACAAACATCCCATGCAACCTAAAAATAGTGTTCATTTAAGAATTTGCCAAAATGAAGTTTGTCCTTAGGCTAATTAGTCAAGGGTATAAGCCCTATTCAAAATTCATTAGTTTGAAGGTTGGAATATGTATACTTGCGAGCAATGCTTTGCATTAAACTTCCAAAAATTATCATTAAATTAATAAATTAATTTTCATTTTTTTAAGAAGGTATGTTAAATTTAAAGTGATCATCATAATATTCTTTTTTAAATTATTATTTTAACTTTTATTTTCGAGGCATTTACTTAGATACGACCCAATTCTTATGTATTTAGATATCCAACACCCTAAACTTTAATTATTATACATATACCATCCAAATCTTTCATATCACATCACAAACACCACCATTTTAACTTTTAAAAAGTGGAATACATATTCCCATGTATAGGGAATGTGACAAGTATGTAAAAATTGAAGTTTAGATGTTAGATATGTAAATACAAAAGAATAGGATGATATGTATGTAAATCTTCCTTTATTTTAAAAATTTAATATGAAATACATAACATGAAGTTATTATATTTTTATTTTAAGATTATAAATTTGAAATAATTTATATAGATTTAGATATTTAAGGTTTAAATTTTAAGAAGCTGTTTTATAGTTATTATGTGTAAATATATTAATGTCCCTATATAATGAAAACTCTTATTGAGAGATATATTTTATTATCGGAATTTAAGAGATGTTAGTTAATGCATTTGGATATTTGCTTTGAGATGTTGTATGTTAGTTTTAGGACTCGGGTTTAAAATTGGTCTGACATGTAGGGAAGTGCATTTTGTTATGTAAGGTGGAGCCCTGTCCAGTTCATTGAATGGGTGATCTCGCCACTTGTGAAAATTATTTAAGTTTACTTTTCTATGAAATTTCTTTGATTCTTGACAGTAAGAATCAAAGAAAGCTTAATTAATATTGTTTAATTAAGCTTTGCCCATATTAATCTCCCTTAGATAGGCCAAAATTGGACCCATATAATGATTGATATGCATGGCATAAGCTATCCCTTTAGTTTTTCTTCTTCTATCTCATTTTGAATTTCTTGGTTAGAGAGAGAGAGAGGAGAGAGGAGAGATGAGAGAGGAGAGAGGAAGAGACGAGAGAGAGGGAGTTCTATTGTAAACGCCAAAGCTATCGATGTTGTGTAATCTACAAGATAATAAAATCATCAACAACTCCGGACGCAGACATCTTGCCGAACCACATAAATCTGTCTGTTCCACTGTATTCTTTTCTGATTTGTAATTTTTATAATTCTAATTTTTCACTTTATTGCCTTAACTTTTCACAATAAAATTTTTTCCTCTTACTTATGGCATGTATGGAGTGGCGTTCCTGATTATCTTGGATGAAGTCCATTATTTGAAGTGGAGTTATCGTTTGAGCTCTACAGGTTTTCTTTTAACCTTATCCATCTCAGATTCTTTGTTTTAATGATCATTCTCTACAGTATAAATGCGAGGTGTTATTTTTGATTCTGCCATCTTTAGGGATAATTATCATCTTTTAGTTGATTTTCTACTGGTTGGAAATGTTGCCAAACTTCACCTCGCGTGACAGAAGATTCCCGTCAATTCGATGCATCGCCAGTCAGCCCCTCCGGAATAATGATTTCCAAACCCAAGCTCCGACTCTCGCACCATCTTCTCTTACCTTGTCCTCTTTACCCTGAACAAAAACTCTAATCCCAGATCATGTCCTTTCTGCTTTCGCCGGAGAAGAGTGCCATAAAGATATAGATACACCTCCCTCTGGTTACCTTGTCGTCTTTACACTCATCTTGAATCTCTTTCTTTGGAGTTTGCCAGAGAGAACGGGGGATTGATACTGGGTTGGCGGATGAGACGACATCGAGGGCCGTTAATTCGCGCCACGCGCTCGAAGCCTGCACCCTCCAGCTCCACGCCTGGAAGCCGTTCCAGATCCAAGCCTTACCCGTCGATCCCCCCAATCCCTACTCCTTACGCTCTAAGAAACCTTGCCGCTCAGACCGATCGACTGCTCCGTCTCTCACTGCTGACGGGGTTGAGTTCTTTCGGCTTTCGCTTCTTGACGACCCGAATCCTCCGAAGGCTCGGGAGGAGAGGGAGTTCCGGTGGCTAGTTCCGCAGAAGAGGAGGCGGAGGGGTTCTCGATCGGTGTCTGGGAGGAGCAGTGATCGGAGCGGTATACGGCGGCGTGGTGGTTGTGGTGGCGCTTCGGCAGCGAACGCCACGTGTTCCGACTTCCCACCGGTGACCTATGGGACTGACTCCAGTGGTGAGCTATTTCTGAGCGTGGACGGAAGCTGGGGATCGGACGTTAGTGAGGCAAGGGTTTTGAGGAGGGAGGGAGCTGGCGGCGAAGGATCATCATTCGGATCGTATCCAGGTGGACTTGATTCGCAGGGTAACGAGTCAGGATATGGCAGCGAGACTGGATACAGAGGGGATGCTGAATTTGGGTATGGAGATGAGGTTGATGAGGAAGATGAAGATGGAAAGCATATGTTTTGGGGTGGAAGATTTGTTGGTATGGCTATTTGTACTCTTTGTGGTTTGATTAGCTGCAAATTTTTTTTTTCTCTTTTTTATATTTTGATGCAATTTGTGTGCTCATTTCTAATTTCTAATGTATCATTATTCTTTTTTAATTGCTGCAATACATAACTGCTTTCTTTTTTTAGATATATTCTTCTGGAACAGCTGCACCGTTCGTACTTATCGTTATACGAGGCACCTCATACTTGTGCTAAATTGCTTAAATTGAGCAGTCCCAACTGTATATTTAATGATTTAGTTACCGGAATTTGTCATAGTTATTTCTCTGTTTGGTTACTGTGCTTTAATAATGATATTGAACTTTAATATAGCTTTGTTGTGCCATCCTTTGATTTTGCTATTAGATAATATTACTGCCTTCCATTGACTTTCATTGCAACATTCTAGGAGCTAATGGTTTAGATTAGTTGAATTCAGAAGGATGTGATGTTCAAGACTAAAATCTTTTTGCAGTTCTGGTTTTAGAAGGTACAGACCATCAAAACTAACAAGCACAATGTTACTTCTCATGTGCAACCAAATCAGCATTAGCAATAGCATTAGCAATAGCACTCGCTATATCTTATTTGAGCTCCTGTTTATGGATCCTTCTTCATTTAGTCCTTGTAAATGCTAAGTTAAGTGTTAGGTCTAGTTTGTGCAAGTTTTTTTGCACAACATCTAGTGATGTCTGTATTTTCTACCCCCTTTAGCTTTGTTATATCCCACAATTTTTTTATTTAGCTCCATTATTGGTTGATCTACATTCCAAGCTATTGGCTCAATTCACTAGTCTATTTTTTACTGTTTTATCTTTATTGTTTGCTCCTTAATCTTTCTTATAAAATATTTTTTAGTATTATCTCTCAATCATCTTACTAATCGTTTTTCTACCACGTGCAACTTGGTTATTTGTGATTTCTATGATGCTAGATACTTTGATGCATACTAGCTTAGCTGATTTAATTACAGTTTTATAAAATTTTTTTATTTTGTATTTTTAAATTTTTCTATACTACATTTGAGGTATTTATTTAGTTTTAACTCTAGAAGCTCTGTCCTCGTTTACATTCTCATTATTATAGATCCATAATGCTTCGGTGTATCCCACTTTTGTATCACTTGGCTTTGTAGCTATGTTAACTGATAGTGATTATCTTCACATCAACTAAAGAATGTTGACCTAAAAAAAAAAAAAATTATTTTGCACATGATGGTGCCATTAACGTAAAGTTGCATTTGAAGAAAGAAGTGTGTTCTCAAGCATGTAAGGTTACTTTCACCTAGAAGAGTAAACAATTGTTGAACTTGCTATTTTTCTAACAGTGAAATGTTGTTGGTGTTTTCCTAATCACATGGTAACGATCCTCTGATTGTTGGGCTAGAAAGATGTATATAGTATTGTTTATCTATGATCCGGCAATTTATGTGTTTGAAAATTGCTTTATTGTCTCGGTGAAAGGGAATGAAGTGAAAAAAAGACCATTGTGCAACATATGAGGTTCGAGATATGAATCTAAGCCTTGGTTATTTCTGCATTATGACTGTTACTTTTAACAAAGTTGCAATAGCATAATTTGGAATTTTGTTAACGTCTTCATTTCTATTAAGGCATGTCCGTGGTGTTAAATTTATTCTTCACAAATTATTTTGAATAACTTTAATCCATGCAAACTTTTATCCATTTTATTTGCTAATGCTTTAACATTAACTTTATTATTAATTTTCGTAATACACTTATTTTCTATTATTCATTATACTTATTTTTGAATTATTTTAGTTTATTTAACATATTTTTAATAAATTTATTTTGTCATTTCCTCAAATTATCTAAAAGGCGTGGGCATTGGGCGGGGCATTTTAGCTGTTATGGGGTGAGGCATAAGCCTCAAAACGTTAGGCATAAGCTCCACAGTATCTTGTCGACCGCTTAAAGAGCTGCGTCTTTTTTTTTTTAATTTAATGGATATATGTATATTAGTTTTGAAAATAAGATTTTTAAATTTTAAAATATTAGAATGAGAAAGGACGGATCTCATTCGTTTAGCAGTTGAATGAACGAGCGTAATATCGCAGTAACGCATCTATTCAGAAGAATAGCACCCTACTTGACAATATCGCTCGATCAAATAAACCACAAAATTCATGACATCCGTTACGGTACGCGAACCTTTATGTGATCGACAAATTCCATATTTAATACAAAAGAATTAAATAGAGTTTATATTATCTAGGTCTTTAAAACTCACTATAGATGCAGCTTCTCATAGTTAATTACCCCTCAAATGACCGAAGTCACCTGAGAGAACTCTCGATTTAGATCGCGAGTTTCTATCTTCACGAAGTCAAAAGGTAGGGTTTTCAACGAAATTTGGTAGTAAGAAATCCAATAGGTGAAAGGCGCAAGGAGGAACAGTTATTTCGAGTCAAAGAGAGAAGAGTAGGGGATGTCACAGATCTCGAGGAGGACCTCGATAACGTCCCAGACTATCCTATGGTTGGGCTTTGAATTTTTGGAAAGAGATTTATTTTAATTTCAATCCTGCAAATTAATTATAGGAATTACGTTTGCATAATGTCCTGATTATGCAAACTACCTGAAGGATAGGAGGGCTTACGTCGTATCAGACGACAACCTCGGAAGCACAAGCGAGTTAAGAGCATATATCGCACGGGAGGCCGTGCTGAAGCACAAAAGAACAGGTGAGGATTTATGCGTCTTAGGCGAACTACGCTCGAAGTCACAGGGGCCATTATTTAGACTCAGAAGGGTTTTCATTGATGTCGACACAAGTTTCTTTGCAGAAGATGGTCGTCTTTGCCACTACTGCTCCAAGCTCCACGTCGTAGCAGGAATCGCAGTTTAGATTTGAAGTTAAAGTGAGCGTACGAAGTTGTTTATTATTTTTATTGCGAGTGAGTGTGTCATGAATCGTGGCATGAATAGCAAAAAGAAACAGTGCACAAGAACATGTTATAGCAAGCTAAACAGTAGACGTGTCATGCTAAACAGGAGTATACTAAGATAACATGCTAAGCAGGAGAAAGTACGGGAAATGTAAAATGTGCTAAGCAGGAGAAAGTACATGAAGTATAAAACATGCTAAGCATGTATATGTACTGAAAGTAAACAACCTAGACTAACGAGAGAGTATGTCTTTGAAAAGTAAAATATCGTCAAACAAGTATAACGATAAGGAAAGTAAAAGATCATCACGAGAGTACAGTATGCTTTCTTATCCTCATATATATTACACTGTTTATTGTTTTTTTATATTTTTCTTATTTCCTGCAATGAGATTTGTCGATACTCAAAAGAGCAGGAGTAGAAGTAGTAAGTGAAAACAACCTAGCTAAACATGGGTACATGGTGTGTACAAAGAAAAGTAAAGTCTGAAAACTCAACAGTAAAAATGAAGGAAAACGGCGAGGAAGCGAGGAAAATCACAGAAGAAGACTAGGAAAGTCGGGAAAGAAAGAAAATGAACGTCTGTAGAAAACTGCAAAAAACACCGTGAGAAACTCACAGACGACCCGCTAAACTCATGGCGAACCATAAGAAAGCCATGGGCCTCTGGAAAGAAAGACCAGTAAGCACGTTGGTGTTTCGGACTCAGAGCTGTGCTAATATCCGGACTGAGTCGTCGACTACTAGGCAAACTTTCTCGGAAGACAGATCTCATCCGACTCGAATAGCCTAACCGTGGACCTTTATAAATCTTCGCACATTTCTTTTTTTGTTTTCATGCAAGCAGTGTCTGTAGGTAAGTAGACTGTGTAGTAGTGGAGGTAATTTTGTATTTTTCAAACATATGTATTTTTTGTTTTAAAACATTTCGATCACGGGTTGACTATCCCAATAGGATTGGTCTACGAACATTAGGTCGTCTGGCGGTAGAACCCCGAGGACGGTCGAACGGTTCACGTGATTCTCGCTCTACTCTCTACGTAGCCTCCGAGTCGAGGCGGCCCGTTCTATGATTCTCGTAATTTTTCTCGTTTTGCGGTCTCATCCATGTCCCCACCGTACTTACGAGCACTGCTGATGTCCCATATATAACCCGAGGAGGTTATATACGCACACCTACACGTCCCCTGTAGGTGTGTGCTTTGAGCGAGAAACGAGGTGAACTAGGGACGAGAGGTCGAGAAGGAGGACGGAAAGCGGCACACTTAACACGATTTCGAAAGAAGTGAGTCGATTTCCAATAATCAGAAAACACGTAAGTCACCCTGGACTCCCGACCGACCTCACATATCCTAAAAAAAAAGAACCTAAAGGCACCACGACGCTCTCGAAGAGAATGAGGACTAGACCCCTAGGAACGCACTTTCTTTTCCCAAATAACTTGTAAAATCATGACCAAAAGATATCGACTAAGTCCGGACTACGGACCATTGCTCGGGATTCCTCCGAACTCCAAGTACCCACGTTGACTTTCTCGATGATCTTTTAATACATAAGAAAGAGAATGGATGACGTAAGCGTGCACCAAACTAGCATCAATTTCACCAAATAAATCCTCCAGAAGTATTCGGATATCGTGCTCGATTTATTTCCCACAAGTAAGCTAGGAAGCTCTTCCAAATCTAATTAAATCAATTTCATATACAAGTGTAGCAAGAGGAAAGCCACCATCACAACAACCACCCCGATAAGGCTCTCGGCGAGGCTAAAAACGAACAAAGGCTCGCGGCCTAAGCTACGATAAAGGGCGGCAAGAAGTAAAGCCCCAACAATCCAAATCGCCACAATGAGGCTCACGGCCAATCCCAATGAGAGGACAAGCCCCATCAAATCAATTCAATTCCAAGCTCATAACAACATGTATAAAGGTATTAACCAAATAGCCATGGGATTTGGATTCACATATGGCCACACTTAAGCCAATTCAAGACATAGACCCGAGCCACCATTAAGCACCCAGCCTACCACGAGGCCAAAACCCGAGCCCTCGAGGAGCTCCGAATAAGGAGTGCGGCAGAGCCATCTATACCAGTTCAAATTCATCACAAATAAATAAGAATAGATCCACTCAGGTAACCAAGCAATTCAGCCTACCCATAGCGAGGACCAAGCCGAGCCCCAACAACAGTGCGAAGGAGCAGTACAAGCGAGCAAAACGAGAAAACCAAGCCTCCGAAACCAAGAACAAAGGGCAACGGCAAGAGCAACAAAACAGAAAACCGAGCCCTTAAATCAAGTGCGAAGGGCTATGTGCAAGAGCGACAAAACGAGCAAAACCGAGCCCTCGAATCAAGTGCGAAGGAGCTGGTGCAAGAGCAGACAAAGCAGAAAACCGATCCCTCATGTGCAATGGGGCTAGGCAGCTAGGCAACAAAACACAAAAACCGAGCAACGACGGGGCTTGAAACGACCTCAAAACCGAGAGAACAACAAGGCTCAAAATACCCCAGAATCGAGAGAACAACATGGGTCAAAACCGGAAAACAAAGCCAACAAAAACGGCTCCAAAGCTCTTTTAACATGAAATAAAATTTACTTTCAATCGAGCTCGCTATGAGCAGAAGTAAGACTTAGAATATAGCTAAACATGAAGCTTAAACAAGCATTTCCATTCATCCAACATATCAAAGTGTAGAGCATAGGTGTACTTCGAACAAAAGTAAGCATAAAGCTCTATTAGATCAACTCAAACTTTCCTTAGCATGCTCCTAATAAAGAAGAATCAAAAGGAGCAAAAGACAAGCTCCACATGCATATGAAAGAAACAAAAAGGCTCCTCTATGTTTCATAAAAAAAAAAGAGTGAAGAGCCCTATTCGAAACACTTGCAAGAGGAGCCAATAATTTGCTATGAAAACCAAACCTACTACATGCTCATATTTCCATTTTTTAACATGCTTGAGTAGTTAAATGTCCCCCAACTCTTAATACCACAATCATACTAACATGCCACTAGAGACAGGGAGCAAGAAACCATCACTTAAGCAAATAGATAACACATTCCATGGCATACAAATGCTCAGCCGAAACAACAAGCAGGGAGAACCAAGCCAACTGCAGAAAACCGCAACCACCTCAAGCCAAACAGAGAAGGAGGGGAAGGGAGGGAGCATACCAGGTAGTGTAGAGCACACAAGAAAAAGCAAAGACAACCAAGCTCCACTCCAACACCAATTTCTCAAGAGGAAGCAAGCAACCAAACAGCCAACCAACCCTCAATCCATCCAAGAATAGGGGCTTTATAGGCAAAGGAGGGAAATGAAGGGTCGCCCCTTACCTGCAGAGCCGGGCGCAAGTGGGGAAGAGTCAGGAAGAATGCGACAAAATGCCGCAGGTAAGAGCCGAGGCTCGGCAGCAAGGGCAAGAGTCGAGCGGGAGACAGAGCTGCGCACGGGAGATCACGCGAGGTGACCCTCGCACATGATAACACTCGAGCAGGTATGGGGAGAACCACGCGGGGCTCGAGAGGGTAACGGCTACAAGGAAGAGACGCGCTCGAGCGCGGGAGAAGGAGGGAACGGGAGCCCTCATCGAACGAGCGAGAGAGAGAGCCAGCCGATCGAACGGGTAAGGGTTAGGGCTTAGGATAGAAAAATAGGTTTTAATATATATATATATATATATATATATATATATATATATATATATATATAATTTTATTAAAATAAGCCCAAAATCGCAATTTCCGCTCCGGCAGGCGATCGTCGCAAATCAAATATCAATTTTAGGCAGAAACGACGTTCCGGACGCAACGGCGCATTCCGTTTCGTCATCCGAGGTCGTTCGGGCAACCTCGTCGATGATCGCGTCGAAAGTGCATCAAATCTGGCATTTTCTGAAATTCTGACTCGACGTCGCTCTTCCTGGCATTCTGGCCTCAATCTTGACCCGTTGTGAGGTGGTTGAAAGCGTCGAGGCCGTGGCTCAAGGAATTTGTGCTCGGTAGTGCAGAAAATGTGCACGAGGCTATTCTAAGGTCCAGTGGTCCTATAGAAACTCAATTTGGAGTTCTAACGCTAATTCCAACCTACCTGCTGTGAGCTAGAGGTCAGGAACTCCGTCCGGGACTCCAAAAGAGTGTCGAAGTGGTTTCGAGCATTCTAAAAAAACGAGGTGGGCCCATTGCTAAGAATCTAAGACCGTCGGGGAAACTCCTAAAGCTAGAACCCTAAATCCTAGGAGGAAAACTAAACCTCGACAAAAACGAGGTCAACATATATATATATATATATATATATATATATATATATATGAATATTAAGAGACAAAAAAATAAAAGACTTTTTTTGCCAGTGCGACCACTATCGGTCACACAATTTCCCCCTTCCATTACAAGTTAACAACTAACCTTACACATTAAAATTAAAAAAAGAAAATAATATTAAATGCAATTTCAATTTGCGGATTTACTGTAGTTATAGTGAAACTCGTTGTAGCTAGAGTGAAATAATCGATTAATTCCTTATAACTCATTAAAACTAACGTGCAATTTGCTTACCAAATAAAATCCGGTCGAGGGAGAGATGAAGCAGATGCACTGCGTGCGAGAGACAAAGGTGCGGGAGCTTTTGCCTGATGGTCATGCTGCGTAGGAGAGTCGAAGTAGGCGCCGCGGGAGGAGGCAGCTGTGGGATCTTCTACTGGTCACACTGCGTGCGAGAGGAGGAGTAGACAACGCAGAGGAAAAGGCGTTCTAGTACAGGATCTTTCGCAGGTCATGCTACTTGCGAGAAATGAAAGGAAAGGGATTTAGTGGTGAAGTTGCCTAATATGGGTCTGTGTGGATTTAGGATGCTACTCCCAAATTTAAATTATTGAGGAAGGTAATACTCGATGATCAAATCAATATTGAGTTTGAGAATAGTGAAGTTGAAGACGGAGTTTTTGGGCTACAGGAGGATAGTGGGTTTGAGTTCTTGGATCCAGTTCCAATTCCAAAAGAAGTTACTCTTGATTTTGCTGGGATCGACGAGATTCTCTCAACTTCAAGAGAAGGCCCTTCAATTAACTCAGCTTCAAAGTTGATTAGTGCAGACAAAGGAAAGGGTAAGTTTCCCTTCTTCTACCTATCATGTGAACTCAAAGCAAAGTTTCAAGATGAAGAGGGCAGGTCAACTTTCAAGCGAGTAATAGTTGATGCCATAGTTTGTTCTACTTCTTAAGGAAAAGAGAGCCTTTAATTTGGGGCTTGGTATCATTTCAGAGAGTCTATATATGCACGTGTTATAGATGTCAACATGTGATCTATGTATTTGAAGAAGCACCTAGTGTTGACTTCCCATTTGAAATTTTCTTCTAACAGATGATCACTAGATTATTTGAAACAAATTATGCATTAACGAAAGAATTAAATTACGTTAGTGAAGAGAAGAAGCATCTATGTGGTTCCATGAAAGAGATCTTGTTGAATTTTTATTTTTATTTTTATTTTTTTTTGTGCGTCAGGCAAGCTGTAAAGAACTTTCTTTTAACAAGAGTTTGCCATGAAAGTTGATGCCAACTTACATGAGATTGATAATAATTCAAGGATGCCACAACGAATATTGATAACTTTAGATGCTACTTTAATTTTTAGTCAGATGTGGCTCATTGTTAGTTGGTACACTTCACTTCTTTGAGAATGAGGTGGTTGAATTGAGAATTGAAATATCATCTTTTAAGTTGATTTATTGAGTTCAAGGTGTTCATTGAGAAAATTTAGGGTTCATTTGAGGCGGATGCGATTTTTTTGTAAATGTGATTATAATACAGTTATTGGAAAATAACTTTTGAAAAGTCTTGGTGTTTGTAGGTCTTAAATATATTTTTATTTTTGAATCAAGTCGGATACGGCTTTTTTGTGATTATCATTTTTTAGCATCTCTAGTTCAAAATAGCACGTTCCTACCATAGAAATTTTTGAAAACATGGCTAGAAATTAATAACCAAACAAAATTGTGGTAACAGATTGAAAGTAAAGTAGTAAGAAAGTTGCCCAAGACAAAGCCTTTGGCTAAATTCATAGGAGGACTGATGTGTTGCTTTTAGATTTTGAAATAGCTTGGAGAAAGCAACCTTGCTAGGTAGAATTTGAGCGGCTTTTTCTCGTGTCATATTCTTTCAATCAAAAAATGAAGTTGATCGATCGTAAAGCAAACCATGATTCCTCTATGAATGATGATAAAGCTTTTTTTGAGAATAAGATGAGAACTTTGGAAGTGAATCATAGTACTTTGAATGTTTTTTTTTTGGTTGTAAAGTCCTAATATTTGAGCTTATCTTTCTGATGTTACCCCCTTTTATTTTGATATTCATGGAATGACATAAAAAACTTTTTTTATTTTTGATCATCATCTTTTATTCAAGTTCCTTCGAATGACTTTTCTTTCTAGCCAAGTAATAGAATGATTACGATTAGGCTTAGTAGTCGAATAATATTGAATGGTATAAATATAATTGATGTTATCTTGAAGTCTTACTCGGCCATTTATCCTTTTTGTATATTTTGGACAAGTATTATGGTAGGCTTCACCTAAGACTTGCAACTTAGATGGGACTTATTGCCACTTTATTTGAATATTGCTGCAAATGGAGAATCCTTAATTGCTTAGAGTATTGACATGTTCCTTGATTATACATCTTAGAAATAATTCTGAATGTTGAATTAATTTATTTTTCAAATAGAATATTTTCCAAATTGCCAAATAGCAAGGTGATAGAATGATTATGAAGTCTGAGTTTGCTACTGTGAATACTAGATTGTTTGATATGTTGCTGTATTATTTGGGTTCATCAGATTTAACTTTATTTTTGAATGAAATCCAACTTTTAAGTGTTTGAGCAATTTTGTTAAATTTAAACTGATTGACTCCTTGTGGGCTTTTTATATGGAGTAGTTTCGCTGATTTTAAAATTAACCTTAAGCTATCACTACTTCGGTCTTTCGCTTAATTTACTCTACCTGTTGTTTAACTATTAGAGTAGTATGCATTCAAGATTCTTTTTTTTTAAATAATTTTGATCTATGTTATCAATATTTTGAGTTTCAAATTCAAAGTTAGGTCAATTTCAAACTAAGTGAATGCTGATTCTAAAATTAAGCTTTTTAACAATTCCTTGAATATGTATCTTAACATTTTGACTTCACAATAGTTTATTGCATTATTTTTTCCAATTTGATAAGTTTTTGAAAACGATGAAACTTCCAAAGGGCATTTTCCCTAGTATGGTTGAGTTAGGACATTTATAATCAATCTGCACTGTTAGGTTGATCCTCCTAGGCAAGTTTCTTGAGTATATTTGATTTTCAAAGTTCAATGTTGTATAGCCCAAAAATATGACTTCGTTGAGCCGGAAGATCTCCGCCGCCGGAGACAAGCCAACAACCACGGATCTGTAGGGCTGACCACTTAGGCCAGTCATACGAAGGACCACCTGGCTGGCTACCATGGCCTGCTAATATCGAAAAACAAAATTTACATAAATAACAAACAAATCTTGCCGACCACTCTCTGGCTGACCACCTTGCCTGCGGCTGACCACCTTCAGTGGCGGACAAGATTAGAGAGAGTTGTCTTAGATGGTTTGGTCAAATTAAACATGGACCATCTGATGATTCAGTTAGGAGAGTAGATGTTTTAGCTTCGACTGATGTTAAAGAAGATAAATGTTAGGCCTAAATAGACTTGGGCATATTGTATAAAAAATGATCTTTATCTATTACAATTAAATGAAATATGACACTAATAGGACACAATGGAGAAAAGGATTCATGTAACCTACCCCATTTAGTGGGATAAAGGCTTGTTGTTGTGTATTGAATTTTGTTTTATGTATCTAATCTAGTTTAATGCAGCAAAAATTTACTTTATTCTGTTTTGAAGAAAAATAACTGACAACACGCCAAGAACGTCTGATCAGTTGAGTATATAAAAAGTAACCAACAATGACGCCAAGAATGTCCGATCGGTTGAAGACAAAAAATAATCGACAATGACACCATGAATGTCCACAACAATGACAAGAACATCTGATCATTTGAAGACAAAAAATAACTGACAATGACGTCAAGAACGTTCGATCGGTTGAAGACAAAAATAACCGACGACGACGCCGAGGACATTCGATCGGTTGAAGACAAAATATAACTGAAGACAACACCAAGAACCTCCGATCGGTTGAAGATAAAAAAAATATCCGACAACGACTCCAAGAATGTTTGCTCGATTGAAGACAAAATAACCGACAACGATGCCAAGAACGTCTGATCGGTTGAAAAAAATAACCGACAATAATATCAAGAATGTTCGATCAGTTGAAGGCATAAAAAATAATAACCAACAACGACGCCAAGATTATTCAATCGATCCTTGACTGACATATATAAATTCTTCTCATCCCTAGGAATTATCCCCCACCCGTCACCAACCAGCTCCACGGGGTAATGGGCAAATCATCCAGGAGTTTGCCTAATCGATTAATAGGGAATATCACTAGTTCATTGAAGTTATATTTTTTTATATTTTGAGTCTTTCATTCTTTTTGCAGCTTTTCTTCGAAGAAGTAAAAAACTTGGGGGCTTCATGTATAGCCCAAAAATGTGACCTCGCCAAGCTGGAAGGATCGTCGTCGTTGGAGACGAGCCAACAACCATGGATTTGTAGGCCGACCATACGAAGGACCACTCGGTCGGGCATGCCGACCAACTCAGCCGACACCTAAAAACATAAATTTACATAACACAAAAATCTGGCTGGCCACCTCACTTGCTGGCCGGCCACCCACTGATCGACCAATCCTTCTCTGGCCGGCTTTCCATTGGTAGCAGCCTCGCCAATTCGACCGACCACCATGGCCGACCAACTTTAAAATCAGAAGTTTTACATAAGTGCCCCTAAATCTTGTCAGCCACCCCTTGGCCGGGCATCCGATTCTTTACATAGCTCACATTCAATTCTTACATACACACATCTAAATTTTTATAAATTAAAAAATATATAAATATGCATACAGTTAAAGGAAGTTATTATATGCAAATTTTTCAATCATTTGTCTTTATATAGCTAACACCTAAACTTTGATATTTTATCTGCCACCCGACCACCTGGGCTGGTAACCCAATGCCAACGAATCCAGCTATGAGAAAGAACTCTAGGAGGACTGGTTTGAACAGGAAAAGACCGGAGTATCCCACGTGACTCCCCTTATAATAAGGGCATAAATGTAATCTCCTCATCTCCCTTTTATTTCTCTATAAATTGAGGACCCCTTGGCATGTAAAAGGGGTCCTTTAGGCTCCCTCTCTTCCCCCCTCATGTAGGGGCCTTTCTCTTCTTATCCCTCACTTGTAACATAAATTTGTGTAGAATAAAAGAGGCCGTTGAGCCCCGAGGACCACCCCCTTGCCCCCAGATGAGGCACCCTGTATCTCTTTCTCCCCCTCTTTCTCCAAACTTGGAATCCACATGTATTCCTTGGATACAGTTCGAAGGACAGATTTTGATTCAACAAATGTGATAATAAAATAAGCTGCTCAACTCAAGAGATGAGTTCCTTGAGTCCATGCTCAACTACAATATTCTATTATTATTTTAAGGGCACTATCTTGGATTCGTGTGGACATATTTCTTAAGCTTCTTAGCTTTGATAAGTTCCGTGATGATGTTGCGATGATGTTGATAATCCTTCTTGTCAAGGAGGAGTTTGTGAGTGTCAATAGTTTGAGGGATCAAGAGTGTGCAATGTTGTGTATATTTGAGACGACCAGATTATTCCTTGTCATAGATGATGCCCAAGAGCTTTGCAAAAGACACTTGCAAAGGATTGTAATTTGGCATAGGAGACTTTTCGTTGGTTAAGACGTAGTAACTCGGAGGGCTTCTAGGTTGCTTATTTTGATTTAATCCCATTGTTGATGTCAGTTCCACCGTAGATGTAAGCTCAATTTCTGCAATTTTATTTTTTTTAGCAATTTTCACGTATATCTTGTCATTCTATTCTTATTTCTTCTTTGTGTTCTATGTTTTAGTTAAAGCAGACTTTGTAATGACGGACGAGCTGGGGCTTAATTGCTGTTCTGCTAGACTCACCATAAACTAGGAGTATCACTGCCTCTCTTACAGAGAATTCAATTTTGTGGCTATAATTCTTTTGTTCTTTTTGCCACCCACTTTCTAAAGATACAAGATATTTAGAGAAATAAGTGTATATAGAACAATGTTTCGGACCGTTTATCAATAGTCGACTCGACCCAAGGCGAGTTGCAAAGATTGAAAGAACTGAAGACTTAGAACTCATCAAAGATCCAGGGAGTCTTTGAAAACCATAGCAAACTCACCATGATTGTTTGAAACTCATTAGATGGAAACTCAACATAGTTCTTGGTCATCCTATTTGCTAGTTTTGGATGCTCACATCTCCCACATAAGGAGCTACTTGCTCACACCCCTCTGAGGTCGTCAACTTCTTCCATCAACTCACCAATGTTTTTTTTTTCATGTGTAGTTATTATTTTCCTGATTATCATGACTGCATGTTGGTGATTCTATCATATTTTGTTTATTTATTAATTTTCTCTGAGTTTAAGGTGTATCTTTTCCTATAGCCCTCCAAATCTTATTAAAAGAAGTATTTGTTTGTGTGTGATGTCTTTGGACCGATACTGAGCCACTGCCGGATAGGCTCGATATCAAATTGTTAACAAAGCCATATAGTACCGCCATAATCACCTGCAACTTTATCCCAAGACTAAACAAAGTCTTGGTGAATGCTATGCTGCATTTATTTAATTATTACTTGCTCATGGGTACCTGGCTCCCATTCAAGCACTGCATATGGTATTGGGGTTGCGAGGCTTCATTGTTAGTTTGTTTCAAATATTTTAACTTGAGGAGTGTATCATCAGTGCTTTTTAAGCTTGTAATCAGAAATGTTGTCTTCAGAAACCCTTATTTTGTGATTTTGACGAGCTGAATATTAATCTATTAGACTTTTCCTAATATATAGATTGTTTCATTTTTATCAGAAACCAAGAGGATAGAAGTTGTTGGCGAGAATAATTTCACAGAACAAAAGGCTCACCACCGGTGCAGGCGGAAGAAGTGATTGGAGAGTATTTTGCTCCTCCGAGATGATAGCTGATTAGAATCCTCGAAATACTTGGCATCATGCTCCAAAACTGTCAATTGTTTATTATTGATTACTGTATGAGGCTTATAATCATGCATTATCATTTCCTATTTTTTTGTTTGAGATATATATTAGAATAGAACTTTATTCAGAACTGCAACTCGTATTCTGTAGATTGTTTATGGTTTATTGACTGTTTTTTTTTTTTTTGTTATACATGATTTCAATACATGGCTCATTTTGCTTCTTTGTAAACAATAACAGTATAAATAGTTGAATTCAAACCTATCTGATCATGCCAAGGGGTAGAGCTTAGTGATCGAGGGAGAAAGTAGAATAGAGAGGGAGGGAAGACTTGCCCCAAGGGGTAGAGCTTAGTGATCGTTGGGTGTTCCGGAGACTCTTAGACTTATTTTATTTCACTGAATTGGTGTGTTACAAGAGGGGAACTAAAAGTTTCTAATACATATGGTGTTCTTGTCTTCTTGTATGGACCGTTAGATTATCTTGAGTCATCTCGGTCATTTTTGATTTTATTTATTAAAATTTCTGATTTTCTTGCTTCTTGATAGCTATAATTTTGATAATCACAAGAAAATTTATATAGTGAAAAAATATAAGTACATAAATCATTGATGATACTCTCTATTATACGTACTTTGTGCTCAATTCTGACATCTTTTGCGTCATCTTGTCGGCTCTGAAGCATTTTCCTCCCAACCAACTCTTTTGTTTAGTGCTTTGTCATTGATAGTGTGATATTCACTGTTAATTGATTAGTTAGTGAATGAATCTTTGGGATGATTTGCCAATTACCTCTCTGGAAGCTTGTTGCTGTTGGGTAGGAGATAATCTTTGGGAATGAGTCAAGTCATATATGTAAGTAGAAGGATCCATCGGATGATCTTGGCATCTCGGCCGATTGCTTTTGTTTGGCCAGGTAGCTTGGGTGATCGGTTGAACGATCTTGGCGTCTTGGTTGACATCTTTTATTTGACTGGTGGTCTTATGTCTCGACTGGAATATGCCTGGGCATTGAAGCTAAGTTCTAACCCTTCACTCATGTGGGTCTTTGTCGCTAGATTGGACCTCGTCATTGATTGGGTCCCCTCTCTATAGGAGTAGGACGCCTCGACTCCTCTCCATGATGATTATCCCGTAATTTTCACGGAGCTTCTCGCTATTGGGCAAAGAATCATCTCTGGATATTTGTCCATCCCAAGCTACAAGACTTGAGCTTGTGGTAAGATAAGTTTTCTGGCTGCCCCTTATTACCAATAAGATGTCTATGACATCGTTTTTGGTTTTGATACTGTGGTTCGAGTTTCCCGATTGTCGAGTGGCTATCAGAATGCTTGAACTCTTTAAGATCGCCGAGTCTTGACCTGACCTCTCACACTGAAATTTCAGATGTTGTAATACACATGCATACTAAAATAAGCATTGCAGAAAATAATATGATTGTGCACTAGAAAAACTACAATCTATATGGGACCGAAGACCACTAGAGATATAGTTAACGAAGCAGGGATTTATATCCAATGTTGAAGCTTTTTTGTGCTGCTTTGTTTCTTCAAAATTGAATAAACTAAACTCTTACTGGATTTAAACTATTTAGATATGGAAAACAAAATTCAATAAAAAATTTTAAAATTTTGCACGTAAAGAATAATTACTGTATTTATTGAAAATACTAGATATAAGAAGGTTTTGAAAGAATGATTTTGGATTTAATTTAATAGATGTATATAATTTTGATTTTGAAAATAATGTTTTAATTTTGTGAAATATAAGACCAATAGATCTCATACATTTAATAGTTTAAACAATCAAACACAATATTACAAGTAATACACTATTCCGAGAGAGAGACATACTACTTGATTGTTGGCTCGATCATGTCAACTACATAATTTTTAACATCTGTTTGGTCTATGAACTTTTTATGTGTGACTGACAAGTTCCCCTAAATAATATTGAAAATTAAATAGAGTTTATTTTATCTTGGTTTCAAGTTCCCTATAGAGGCAAGCCTTTATAGTTAATTACATCACAAATAACATAAGTCACTTAATAATACTCTTGATTAAGATTAGTGGTTTTTTTTCAAGAATTCAACGTTTACATTTTCAAGGTAGGGTATGAAAAATCAAGTGGGAAATGACAAAATATGAACAATTATTTTTAGGAGTCAAAAGAGTGGAAGATAGGGGATTTGATAGATATGGAGTACCTTAATGACTTCCCAAACTATCCTACTGTTTGACTAAAATTTTGAAGATGTTGCTATTTGATATTTCAATCATGTCAATTTTATTATTTATGGCTCACACTTGATACCCAAATAATGTAAATAGCCTACAAAGATAGAAGACTTTACGTCGAACCAAAAGATAACTTCAGAGCCTAAAGAGAGTTAGGACTTGTATTGCACAACATGATTGTGCAAAAGCCAAAAGATAGAGTGAGGATTTATGTCGAGCTAGACGAATTACCTCGAAGTCATGTAACTTTATGTTATTTTAAAATAAGAACAATTTAGTTAAAGTAAATTCGCTTTGTTGTAGAATGTTGACCACTTTTCAAAGTCGACATCCATCCGCTTGTAGCTCGCTCCAAGCTCTTTGTTGTAGTGGCAACTCCAAGATTTATGTGTTGTGTTTATGCATGCAATTGTTTGTTGAGCCAATTGATCTTATTATCATTAAAGTTAAATGATGTGTTTATTCATGTGTTATAGTGATCCATCATAGGCAACCAGACTATTGTTCTCTATCCTAAAGGTTTAAAAAGTATTATAATAAATGCAAAAGTAAAAGCAGGAAAAATGTACAGCAAAAGAAATGCAGTAAAGTGCAAATAATGTAAAATAAACAAGCGTTGGGATTCCTGCCGTTGTTGCAAGGTTAGTACAATATACATGAAGTAATAATGTGCAGAAAGTTTAAACAAATCGTAAGAAAATTTGAGAAGAACTTAAACAAGTCGTAAGAAAACTCGAACAAATAAAACAAAACTCGATGCCACGTATAAAAGATCGAGACTAAGTGTAAGAGTTTAAATTATGGGGGAGCTCATAACTAGGACCGAAACCCTAGCAATTCTTTCGAAAGGAACTCCATAGGCAACTTGTAAGTATCATGTCTGTGAGACCCTACATAGGGTAAAAGATTACTGACCAGACAATCATAAGAGGTTGGTCCTTAACCTGGTCTGTGTGACTGACACATGAATTTATCTGAAATAACATTTTAAAAGTTGAATTTTAATTTGTCTTGCAAAAGTTGTTTGAATTTGGTAATTATTTAACAAATAAAGTTCAAGTTTTTTCATTTGAGAGTACTTTTTTTTATTGTAATTAAAAAAAAAATCAGACATTCATGAGTCAGTCACACTGACGGACTAGAACTGTCGATCCCATGAAAACGAAAGATAACTGTTTACTAAATGTTTGGGGGGGGGTGGGGACAGTAATGCCAATTCTTGACCCACTCACGAGTCTAGGACATACATTACTCCTCACATACGTAGGTACCATTCTTATCATCGCTCTTGCCACCAAATCTTTTAACTTACACCAATCTGATGATCTATATGTGACATTTAAATGTTCCCAATTACTGTAAGGTTCAAGCTCAAACCTTAAGCATTGGGTTTGAGCTTGAACATTTTGGGGTTTAGGTTTGAAATTGGATTAAATTGGGTTGGATTTTGGATTGAGTTTGACAAATTTTGATTTGGACTTGGAATTGAACAAAATTGAGTTGTACTTTGGGATTTTGGTGGGATTGAGGAAATTTAGGTTTGGACTTGGGGCAAATTTTGGGGCTTGGGCTTAAAATTGATAATTTGGTGGACAATGTGGTCAATTTGATTTTGAAGAATTTTGGGTAGTTTGAGGTGGGTAAAGGTTCAATTTGGTGATTTTGGTAAGGGTGAGGTCAATTTAGTAATTTTGGAGAATTTTGGGGGTAATTTGGCAATCTTGGGTTGGGGTGGAGAAAATTAACGTGTCTTTGGATATGAAGCTCAACGGACTTGGATTTGAAGTTAGGTTCAAATTTTGGTAAGGCTAGATTTGATTTTTGGGAATTTTAGGAAGTTTTGAGTAAATTTAGGGTTAGGGTGATGGTATGAATGTGACAAGTGTAAATAGTGAGGAGTGTGGTGCACAAGGCAAACCAAGGATCTCAATGGTCCTATGGGGATTCTCTTTGAGTTCCCTCATGTTGGTCTCAACCTTTTAAGTGCTGGAGATAAAAAAACCACATATGTGAAACTCCAAGAAGAGCAAGGAAGTGGTTTGAACATCTAAATGACATGGGTCCTATCACTAAGGTTCTAGGATAGTCAATAGAAAAGTCTTATGACTAAATCCTAAATTCTAAGAGGAAGACTAGACCTCATCAAAATGAGTTCAAGTTGTATTTCTACTTTATGCAGTTATTGTTTATTTCATTTCCTTCTTTATTTGATGTTGATTGTTTGTATTTTTTACGCTATTTGTAAGTGTTTTTTTTTCCATTTACATTTCTTTTGTTTTTCTTTTGCTGGGTTTAAGAGTTGCATGGTGAAACATTTGATTTTATGGGCTCTTTTGGATGGCCTATTAGTCGCTGTTGATTGGTGTCATATTTGAAATCCTAATGAAAACAACTAATTTTCTCTCTTCTTTCTGTTCTGTGGTTTTTGAGGTTCTTCTAAATGACTTTCTGGTGAGATCCATATGTGACACACAAACTTGGTAATACGTGAGTTAAATGCAACAAGGAACCTTTTTTTTATAAGATATGTTGTCTTCTTGTAGTGATAGATTTGTTAGTTGGTATACTGAGTTCTCTGACACCTCACTCATGCACAAAACCATAATTATTTACTTCTCTTATTAATTTTTACTTGTGCTATGTTTAATGAATTGTCTTTTAAAGCATTCAGAAAAGATAAGTTCGGGGATTTCTGGTACTTCCTGAGAATTGCAATGTCACTGTGGACTTCAGAGTAGCCTGCCGACTTCACTTCAGCCACATAGCTATGAGAAACGGTTTTATAGTTGCCCGCGGAGAATCACTGAGAACCGTGACTTCTTCTGATGGACAGATAAGCTGGAAAATTCCACCGCGGAGAGTGACCGGTCATGGAGAGTATCCCTGGTGAACAACCTAGCTCGTGACATATACTGTCTGCATTTTAAAAATATTATTATCAAATTAATAAATGTTATTTTGACAATCTTTTTTTATTTTAGTAATTATGGTACTCATTGTTAAGTGATATGTATATTTTATTTTTTATACAGTTTTGAAGTGGATTTTTTGTTTCTAACAAAAAATATTATTATATATGGTCATTTGTCCAGAAATAACTGCAACAAAACTGTTTTCAAACTACAAAGAACAAACAACCAACCAACTTATTTGCAGCTGCTTATGCCAAGCTGCTTCCTCTTGTAGCTGCCCAATTGCTTCCTCTTGCAGCAACTGCGCAGTAGTTTTTTTCATAAGCTGCAACTGCCCAATCAGAAATGGACTTGCGGGCTTTAACCATTAAAACTGCTGTTGCTTTTTTAGGATGGGGCTATTGTTTTAGGATTTTCGTATTGTGAATAACCAATTGTAAAATTATAGATAATAAAATATGCATGAATATGTTTTTTCAACATAATGGTTTTTAAATTATTTTATTAATTATTCATGTTTGTTTGGGAATGCAGACGGTGATTTTCCATTCACCATATAGATTCGAATCCTTATTTTAATTTTTTGTTTGAACTTTTTTTTTTCATCGTCTCTGCAGAAGCTCACCTTCAGAAGCAGGTCAATTGTTACCCTTTTTTTTTCACTTGGTTTCTATTATATAGACTGGATTTTTTCACTTGGAAATGACCAAGTCAAAAAGCTTGCTCCTCTTTCATGCAATACTTCTATTTATACGGGTTGACATTTCCTGAAAAGACACGTCATATCATTCGGCATGAATCCCACACTAATTTTGGGTTGGTTCCATTAGGATTCCACCAAATCATTTATCATTGACGGAGATTTGAAGGATGCGATCATGTTGATTGTTCCGTTACTTCTGCCAATAACATACTTTTAAGTTGTCTCAGCCATCATTTGCCTTGTCTGTGGACTCTCTTCTAAATCACTTGACGTCGACACCTGCCCCAACCGGATGGTTCTTTTATATTTCTTGATCTGTCAGATTGGTCTGGCGTGTGTAACTCAGGTTACTCATCTCATGATAGTCATGACTGCTCGGCCTCAAATCTACTCGGCTTCACATTGGTCGCCATAGGAAGTTGGTTTCTGATTAGGCGACCCACGATGCTTTCTTAGCTCCTTAAAATTTGACGATCTTTCCCAATGCCAGTGTACAGTGGCTCTCAACTGCCTGAGAATGTCTTATGGTCGCTGACAAGTGACACCCATTTGTTCAAAGCCCTTCGCTTATGATTGTATCAGAAGATACATTTTTCCTGTACAATAACAATATTTAAATTTCGTGCTAATCCAACTGGTGCTTAAAACCTTTTATCAACAACCATTATCGTGCAGGCATCTCAGAGAGTAGAAAAGAATGAATTTCAAAGTTGTGTATTTTAAAGCAATCAATCTTTAATAATTAGTTGGAATATTTACATACATACCACTCAGTTCATATGAATTTTCATATCTAACACCTAAACCTCACTTTTTACATACATGCCACACAGCCTTTGCATGAAAGGGTGTATTTCACTATTTAAAAATTAAAATAGTGCCATTTTTTATGTGATAGGAAGATTTGGGTGCTAGCAATGTAAAAAAATCAAAGTTTAGGCGTTAGATGTGTAAATAAATCGAGACTTGTCCTGACTCGAAGGGATAAGAGCGGAGGGGCCTAGCTTATTGGAAGAGGGTTACAATGGCACTAGGTTTGGGACTGAAGGTGTGGGAACAGCTAGAATGGTTGGAGTAGGAAATCAAACTTGAGCAGTAGGCCTAATAGAAGCAACTAGCTTAATTAGAGCAGTAGGCCTTATGTAATCTACAGGCCTGGTAGGCACCGTTGTCTTAGTGGAAGAGCTGATCATTGTAACACTACTGCTCTGTAAAGAGGAGTACAAAAAAGTATGCTTCTTCCTACGGTATGCCACACTAGGCTATACTGGTCTTTGAGGTGGTTGCTCTCCCCCACTTAAAGCCATCTTAAGAAAAAAAAAATAATCAGAATAAAAATAAGCAGTAATTAAAGCAAGTATAAGCACTAAATAAGTACAAGCATGCCTCAATATAAGTTCATGTATGACACACCACCAGTAAAAACTTAAAAGGTAAAAGTAAAAGCAGGAATACACAAACTAAGCACAAGAAAAAATATACATTAGAAGTAAAAGCAACAAAAAAAAAAAAAGTATGAAGATGCATAACAAATAGTGCTAATAATAGAAGCTAGCACTATAATAAGTTAATGTAGAAAAAAAATTTAAATCTAAAAGTACATTTTAATTTTATTATTTTCATGAGATGAGTTAGATGACGGTGAACTTAAAATTACTTCATTTATTTAATCATTAAACACATTCTTAATTTGAGTAACTTCTTTATATGTCCTATAGTGACATCCTTTACGGTATTTTCTTGATCAATAAGATCGAGATGAGTATGGAATTCTGATCTTTTACTCCTAATGAGCACATCAAACTTATCAGACTTTACATATCTCATTTCAATTTAACTTCAATAATATCATATGGGTTTAGTGTTCTTATTTCTTGATTAGGAACAAATATATATGTATGTATGTATGTATGTATATGTATGTATGTATGTATGTATGTATGTATATATATATATATATATATATATATATATATATATATATATATATATATACATATATTGAAGTAAAAGGTATATATTATTGAAATAAAAGGGTATAACAAGTGGTATGAGAGTGCCCAAAAGATGGAGCTCTACCCATAAGAAACAAGATGCATACAAACGACAGAATAAAAGAAAGTCATGCATATAAGCAGTGTGTATGGAAGGGTTCGCCTAAGTATTCCTCTTCCCCTGGTTCTTTTACGTGTCTTGAAGAAGAGCGAGAAAGTAAACTCCGGAGAGCTGTGTTCGTGCCAGGAGAAAAAGTGTAGTTCATTAAACCCCCAAACTGAAAATTACCCCCAATTTTTTCCTTCCTTCGAGAAGTGTAGATCTGCCATTTTTTTTTTCCTTCTTCTTCTTCTTCTTCTTCTTCTTATTCTTCTTCTTCTACTTATGAGGACAGGGAATCTTCTTATTGAGCATAATCAGCATGCTGTGCAGCAAAACCTTAAACTCCTTCTCTCTCAATAGGCAAGTCTACCACAATTAGGAGTCATCAACTACATCCACATTAGTAGTGATAAAATTTGGTATTGGGACAGAAGCTGCCTCGCTAGTATCTTGAAGTAGAGGAGTATGAGTATCAATCCTAATGCTTTCGGAAACAGCAGCCAAATGAGCCTTAAAAGGTTCCACCAAAGGGGGGTGCTCCAACTGGACATCAGCCAAAGGAGCCTAAGGGGGAACAAATTCGGTATAAACAATCATTGGAGCCTGAGGTGAGACAATCTCATGACGAGAAGGGACTACAGGAATGGCCAACAGAGGGCTAGAAGCTTCACCCACTTCCAAAGTAGGAGGAGCCATTGCCATAGCAGCCCCCCTAGGTTTCCTTTTGAAGGGGTAAGAAGCTTATAACATTGTCTTCCAAGTGACCAAACATTCTGCAATGGTGGCAGTAGAGAGTCCTATGTTCCACCTCAATATTCTGTCAAAATCCAACTTCATCAGTGCCAATCCAAACTCTATCCAAGTCAGGCAGTGTTATTTCTCGTTCAACTAAAATTCTGGCCCCGACAGGACTAGCTGTATCAGATGTAGAAGGATCCACCTTCAAAGGAATCCCCAAAGCCCTGCTGATGTTAAATAAAACATTTTGGTTATAAAATTGTATAAGTAGATCTGGAAATTTGAACATAATAGGAACAATAGGAGGATCCTTGCTTGGGTCAAAATCAAGAGTCCACTTCAATAATTTCATAGGTGTGCTAGCAATCAACATAGTTTGTTTGACAAACAGTCTAGCATAGTCCTCTTTATTAGAGAGTCTGATCAATAAGTGTTTTTCATCCATTAATCCCAACTTTCAAGTCCAACTAAGAGTGAGATCATTGAAGTATTGTCTAACCAATTCCAACTATGGGTGTCCAAACTGGAACTTGCCTATCATAGTGAATTTGACAGCATCATTCAATGATTGCATTTCTTGAGCTGTATAAATAATGGCTGGTTTGCCATCTTTCAGCCCATGAGGTTTAACAAAAGGACAAACACCTCTTCCAGCAGCAGCATCGTGGAGAGCTTGAGAGAAAACAAGATGATCAAAGTTCTTACGTGTAGTAGAACCTTTACCAACAGCACCAACATAGGATGCTTTAGCCCTTTGGGCATTAGTCCCAACATCAATAGAATAAGTTCTTTCCATGGGAAAGCAGAACCCAAAGTCAAGCTCGGCAAACCCAAAGCCCGAACAATAAGAAATCGCAAACAAAATCCACAGTAAATCCAAAGCCAAATGCCAGGTGCGAGGAGCGAACAACAATCGCGAAAATCCACAGTAAATCAAAAATGCCAGGTGCAAACAACAAAGTTGCGAGCAAGTCCACAACAAATGGAGAACAAAGAAGCCAAACGGCAAAATGGCGAACAAATCAACAGTGAATGAAGAAAAGGAAAGCCTGAATCGCAGTAAAATGAAGGAGAATAGAGAGTAGGAAGGATCTCACCAAACCATTGAATCAGAGACGAAGGATCCATGAAATCCTAGCTGCCCCCCTTTGTGCCTCCGAAGTCGCCCGAGCAGGTCGCCCCTGCATCGCGCTTTATATATATATATATATATATATATATATATATATATATATATATATATAATATGTGTGTATGTATGTATGTATATATGTATGTATGTATATATATCT